>CAUYTI010115190.1:0-36499 GCA_963575145.1 Galago senegalensis
TTTTTTTTTTTTTTTTTGAGACAGAGCCTCAAGCTGTCCCCCTGGATAGAGTGCCGTGGCATTACAGCTCACAGCAACCCCCAACTCCTGGGCTCAAGCGAGTCTCTTGCCTCCGCCTCCCAAGTAGCTGGGACCACAGGCGCCCGCCACAACGCCTGGCTTTTTTTTTTGGTTGCAGCCGTCATTGTTGTTTGGCGGGTCCGGGCTGGGGATTCGAACCCGCCACCTTAGGTGTATGTGGCTGGCGCCTTAGCCGGTTGAGCTATAGGCGCCGAGCCAGCACAAATGTTTTTGTTACATGGATATCTTATATAATGCTTAAGTCAGGGTTTTTGGTGTGCCTAAATGTGATGTAGTAAATATAGACTCTGGAGTCAAATTAGTATGGAATTTCAGCTGCCATGCTTATTAATTGGTATGACATTAGACAACCAATTTTACCGAAGTTTCCATTTGTTCCTCTATATCATAAACATGTACGTGCATCTTATATGAGATTAAATGAGACATACAGAGCATTTAGCACAGCACCTCGCACTCTTCATTTAACAGCTATTCTCTCTTCTGCACTCGACAATATGCTAGGCATTTTACACAGTCAATAATCAGAACAAGTAAGTTGTTATTATCATCTAAAGCAGTGGTTCTCAACCTTCCTAACGCTGCAGCCCTTTAATACAGTTCCCACAGATTGAGAACCCCTGATCTAAAGGAACTATGCCTCCTGTTCCTACATCCCCCAGTGTAAATCTGAAGCCCCTTCTGATTCTGGAAAATAGAATTAGAAATGGCAATTGACCGTGTATGTGAGTTCATTTATTTACCTTCAGTGTATCTGGTGAAACAAAATTTGTCCTCAGCTTCGGTGCACTGTAAATGTGAGTCAAGTAACAAGAATTCTCTCAAAGTCTCAACTGTTTAGCACTGTCGCTCCTTTTTGCACGGGAGCATAATAAAAAAGTCAAACACAGATGCCTGTCCACCCTTAGAAAGTCCTTTCCCAACACGGTACCCAAAGAGACATCCTGAAAGAGACATAATCAGTTATGTGTCCCCTCTCCAGGGACAGTCTTCTCTAGTGGATGTGAAACAGGCTTTGGCAGCTGCTCAGTAATATTAGACCCAGGGCAAGTCAACTGCTCTCTCAGGCTTAAAATGAAGTTATCATCTCAAACAAAAAATACTCAGCATTTGAAAAGGAAAGAAAGCCGACAGAGATCCAGTTATCATTGAGTGATTTCTCGCTGATCTTAGGAGGTTTCTACAGTGAATACCTGAAAGTCTGATTGTACGTAGGTATGGGATTATGGAGAAATTAATAAAAGGCACCTGCTTTGTAAAAAGGGCCATATTCTGCATATAGGTCGGCAAACCTGAGTATATTTTGCTTTTGTTAAGCACACAACCTCTTAGTGCATTTCCTGAGCAATCAATCTCTAAGAAAAGAATATTAGTCTCCAATAAAGGCGCAAATTATTCTTGTATATGTTGCACATTTCCCAGTAAACTCTCTCCAGTCTGGTTATAACCAAGAATAAGGAAGCGATCTGAGAGACCAGTTTCTTGAGGCTATGGTCCTTGGCTGTATAAGAGAACCAGAGAGTTTTCAGAATTTCAGATGGATAATTGAGGATCCCTTTGGTTTCAGGTACTTTGGTGAGAAGTTCCCCCACAGATAGCAAAGACTAGTACATGCAAACAAGGACCATTTATAAAATCACTCAGAGCTGATTTAAGCTCCTGATAAGAAGGAAAGGCTCATACTGTTTCAACTAATAATTGGAATATGATTCTATCACATTTAGAATGGATCCATTTCCAAATTTATGCTTCATTTTCTCTAATCCTGTTTATTCTTTTATTTTTTTTTTTTTTTTTGAGGCATAGCCTCAAGCTATCCCCCTAGGTAGAGTGCTGTGGCATCACGCTCACGGCAACCTCCAACTCCTGGGCTCAAGCGAGTCTCCTGCCTCAGCCTCCCAAGTAGCTGGGACCACAGGCACCCGCCACAACGCCTGGCCATTTTTTGGTTGCAGCCATCATTGTTGTTTGGCGGGCCCGGGCTGGGGATTTGAACCCGCCACCTTAGGTGTATGTGGCTGGTGCCTTAGCCACTTGAGCCACAGGCGCCGGGCCTTCTTAACCTGTTATTAAAGCCTGCAGCATTAGGAAGGTTGAGAACCACTGCCCAAGAGTCCATTCTCATAGTCTTCTGTGCTTTAATATGTTGTGTTTTAATTTATCTGATTTCATGTCCATGTTCCCCAGGAATTTGAAATCTTGGTACTGTGGATTCTTTCTGACTTAGATGATTTATTTATCTTTGCATCAGTAAAACTTTTTTTTTGAAACAGAGTCTCACTCTGTTGCCCTAGGTAGAGTGCCGTGACATCATTACAGCTCACAGCAACCTCAATCTCTTGGGCTCTAGCAATCCTCTTGCCTCAGCCTCCCAAGGGGCTGGGACTACACTGTGATGCCTGGCTAATTTTTCTATTTTTTTTTTTTGTTTGTTTGTTTTTTAGTAGAGACTAGCGATCTCGCTCTTGCTCAGCCTGGTCTGGAACTTCTGAGCTCAAGTAATCCATCTGCCTTTGGCCTCCCAAAGTGCTAGGATTATAGGCATGAGCCACTGTACCTGGCCACAAAATATATTTTTTGAATGACTGATTCACTGTTTTTTACTTCCTTTTTGGAAGAAAAAAAGAAATTCTTCAACAATACTGAAATTTACTATCTTCTGAGGACACTAAAACCCTTTATAACCATGCGTGTAGTGATACTGATTCCATCTGGAAAAATTTTGCATGTGGCAAGTTGTCTTTTAATTTTACAGGTGAGAGAAATTGAGATTAAAGATAACTGACAATATTCAGAACTCTAGAAAGAGCGGTGTAGCTGTGACTAGAACCATTGACTTCTGACTTCCAACTCCCCTCTCCCCAGCAAGCCTCTCTGCTTTGTGCTAATTATATAGTCTGCTATTATTTTCGTTAAAAAAAAATCAGCTGTGGCTGGGTACAGTGGCTCACACCTGTAATCCTAGCACTCTGGGAGGCCAAGGTGAGTGGATTGCCAGAGCTCACAAGTTTGAGACCACCCTGAGCCAGAGTGGACTTTGTCTCTAAAACAAATAGCTGAGTGTTGTGGCAGGTGCCTGTAGTCCCAGCTATTTGGGAAGCTGTGGCAAGAGAATTGCTTAAGCCCGAGAGTTTTAGGTTGCTGTGAGTTATGATGTTCCAGCACTCTACTGAGAGTGTTGGAGTGAGACTCTTGTCTCAGAAAAAAAAAAAGACCCTGCCTGAAAAAAATAGCCTGGCATTGTGGTAAGCACCTCTAGTCCCAGCTTCTTGGGAGGCTGAAGCAAGAGGATTGCTTGAGCCCAAGAGTTGGAGGTTGCTATGAGCTGTGATGCCTTAGCCCTCTACCAAGGGTCATGGAGTGAGACTCTGTCTTAAAAAAACAATGAAACATACAACCGCCCCCCCCAACCGTGGTTTGGTTTTGATGAATAATTAATATATAAACTGGTGTGGGGGATGATGGTCTGAGATCAGGTTGTCTGGCTTTTTTGAGAAGCTGCTTAGTGGATGAGGCCTACTGGCTGTGTGTATCTACACATGGATTTTTTTTTTTAATCCTTTTCCCTTCATTTACCTAATTAGTAATTCACGGGAGACTTTGGCTTAGAACCAGAGAATGTGTGAGACCCCTTAACTTTAGCCCCAGAGTAGTTAAACGTAATTTTCAATAGGCGAGGTACTGGAGTACATTACGAACACAAAGGCACCCTTTTCTGCAGATGTGCCTTCCCCTATGCTTAAAGGAGAAGTGATACCTTCCCGTATCTACTTATAAAACTGTCATCAGTACTATTACCACTAGAATATGCAAGCATGCTTGTAAACATGCTGAGGAAAGGATTCTCTTGGCTTGGAACCTTGTTAAGTAAAAGGTGTTAAATCATGTATCTTGTCCTCCAGGGTGGTGGACTAAACAGCTGCACTTATCCTTATTAAGCCGGTAGACTCCTGTTGCAGAAGCAAATGGCCTTCTGTAAGGCTTGCTGTAATAGGAAGAGTTACTTCTCGTCAAGCTCTTTATTGGAAATATTAATATATTAGTGCACCTTGGCAAGCAGCAAAAACCCTAGCAGGTTGCAAATGGTTTAACCTAGTTTCTTCTCCCTACTAGTTGTAGGAGGAGTAAACGCCAAGAAATAAATATATGTGATTGCTGATCTGTCTGTCCTAAGTCATTACCTACATAGGGATCTATTTAAGGCTACATAGGTCCAGAAGTACTCTCAGAATTAGGAGGAAGAGCTCTAGGATTGGCTAACATCTACATTGATGGAGAGAGACGGTGATTTTCTGCCTATTCTTTTGTATTGTAAATAAGGACTTATTGTCCCCTTTTTTGCGTTGGGTGGTGTGTTGGGATTGGTCAGTCACCGATCGCAGAGTTAGAAGGGGATCTCAGGCATTGAACTCAGCACAGTACATCACAGAAGCTTTGAAGTAGGTCTTTTCATTTTTGGATAGCCGTAATTGTAGAATGATTTCTCACATATTATGATTGTTTATATTATCGTTGTCAGGACCCTTGCCTTGCCCTCACTGGTCCCTTGCCTTGCACCCCAGTTTAATCCTTGCTTGTCACTGTCTACCTAGTGTGACATCTTGACTATCCAAAGCTTGCCCCCTGCTACACATGCTCAGCACATGCCTTTTATCTGCCCATACTTTTAATATGTCATATTGTACTTCCTTGGTGTTCGTGGAGCGCTGTGCTGGACTGGATTCTGTGAAGGCAGGGGTCAGTTCTTAAAGCATCACAGAATTTTTGGTCCCCAGCACGGTGCCCAGTTCTTAATAATGTACATTAATGAATGTATATTTCCTGATTAGCTTAGGATAGAACTGTACATTTTGTTTGTTTTTTTCCCCTCTAACTATAGCTTTTAAGACACCCAGTTATATATCACCCATTGAACTCTTTTTTTTTTTTTTGTCCAGGGCTGGGTTTGAACTCGCCACCTCCTGCATATGGGGCTGGCGCCCTACTCCTTTGAGCCACAGGCGCCGCCCTACCTGTTGAACTCTTAAAATCAATGAAAACTCTTAGGGCTGTCAAGGGTTTCTTGATCTGGGGTTTGGGAGCTTGTCACATAATGAGGAGGGTGCTGAGATGTCCCAGAACAACTTGTCACTGATTCCAGAGTCATGGTTCTATCTGAACAGTAGCCTGCGAGATCAGGGTGACTGGCGTGAGTGAGAGTCAGGACTCAACTCGTATTCTGTGTTGTCTGATCATGTTTACAAATTTAATGGCAGTTTTCTTAACTCAAAAAATCCCCGACTTGATCTTTGTGTCATACTAGAAATACACTATCCCCAAGCAGTGAGTTTAATCCTAATCTTTTCTTCTCTGTTTTTGAAGTTCCATATAGGAGCTACAATTATCATTATTAAATGTAGAAATAAAATTGCGTTCGGTAAAAATAAAATTGCATTTTAGTTTTTTGTTTTTGTTTTTTTTAAATCTTCCAGTTTAATCTTAACGGCACGTGTCTCTGTAAGCTTTATACATTTGGTCTTTGAATGGTTAACTCTTCAAGGCTATTGAGGGGTAAGTCATCATTTTCATTGGCGTGTTCTTACTTTCAGTAAAGAACAACCTGGTCCACCCTTTTCCTATAACGGGGAAACCCTCAGCCAGCAGGTGTGGGATTTCTAAGCATGCGGGGATGGGCAGGAGAAAGTGGGATTGCACTCACTCCTTTGGCCCTGGTTATTTGTTTTACTTTTTTTATTTTTTTCCCCAGGAGAAAAAAAGATCCCATGTTCATACACTAAGAGCAGTGATTGATGGACAAAATCTTGAACTAAACTTGACTTAGGTTTCTGGACTTGAAGAATGAAAGCTAAAGAGCCATTGAGTTTCTCCCAGTTTTCCAGAACTCTGAAGAAAAACACCAAGACCGGGGATCAAGTGGGTGATGATTTGCAGGGTGGCCCCCTGGTGCCATTAAACCTAACGCCTTTTCCCTCAGTGATTTAGTGGCGCTTCCCCCAACGCTCCTTATCTATTTTCTTATAATTAATGCATGAACACTTACATAGGAGGAGGAACTGTCCCTATCTCTGAAGCGGCAAAGCATCCGATTGCATTTATTTAATTACTTTTAGATTTTTCCGAGTGCGGATATAATTTCTTCCTTATATTTAATTCATTTTCTCATTCAAGATTTAGCAAATATTCGCTGAGCACCTATCGTGTGCTAGGCACCCTGCTGGCTATTGGGAAATAATGGTTTGCAAGACGGATCCTGTCTGTCCAAGAGCCAGAATCTAGTAGGAATACAGGCAGTCACCCAATTACAGTACGCCGTGTGTGGTACGTTTAGCATATCGGTACAGTGATAATATATTCTGGACTGAAATTAGAGCCCGAAAGATAATGCCAAAAAAAAAAAAAAACAGAGAGAAGATGATGCCAGATAACTTTTTGCCAAGACTGAGCGTAGATGGAAATCTTAAAACGAATAGTTGGGACATAAAAATATATGAATTTATGGGACATTGCAGTGATTTATGAGTATAAACGGGTAGAATATTTGAAATCAGGCCTGCCCTGGCAAATCCTAGATAAATGTTTGCTGTACTTTCTGGTTCCTGCCACTTGTAGAGCTGAATTTATGGAGCTGTTAATACAGGGAACAGATTTTTAAAAAAAATTTATTAATATATAATAAAGGCATAACAGAATTTATTAAAAGTCGGGTTTGCTTTGGAAATTCGGAGCCCGACTCCAGTGTTTTGATGGGAAAAAATAAACCAGAAAAAATGAGCAGTTGTTCCTGTTCTCACTGCAGATATTATTAAAAGACCTTCTGTGCTCCTGGGGTGTTATGGATTCCGGCTCTCAAAGCACCACTTGGCTGTGCTTTGTCACTAAAGCCCATCTGACAATTTCCCATAGATAACTTGGAAATGGCTGTACATTCATGACTTTGCATAATAATCGTATGCCTTTCGTATTGCTGAGGTCAGCATGTAGACATCGCTGCAAAACATTAGTTAAATAATTGGTCCTTTGAAGCTGCAGGCTGTCAACAGACCACATCCTTCGAGGCCGCGAATGCACAACCCTTCAGAATAGTCATCTACGCAAATCAGTGATTCATGGGCCAGTGGGGGCAGGATAAAGGAACTAGAAAGAAAAGATGTTGGAAGTCATAAAACATTTCCTAGAAGAGGCTAGGCTAGCTAGCATCCTTCCATCCTATAATGACGACAGTAGGGGCACCTATCTGGGCTCTTGTTAAAACGCCATGGCACAACTCCTTTAGGAATAAGTTCTTATGTCCCCGGGGTCTGTCTCTCTACCTGCCCCTCTACCTTTTGGGCCAATTTTCTCTTTGGTGGCAATGGACACTTGGTTAGCCTTAACTTACAAAAGCATTCTACTAAAGATCCCTTTGTTGGCAGTAGGCCTGGAGGCTCACACATTGCATGTTTGAGAAGTCCTTTTGGTTTGGGTAAAGTTTTGCACCTGCTGTATTATAGGTAGAAGACCCTCGGATGACTCACTGCACCCCTCCCGGAGTGGGTGCTCTGATAATGCTTCACCGATAGGATTGCTTGACAGGATTTAACCACACAAGCAACCAATCAATGCAGTCTGGAGCTCAGATACACTTGATCTATGTTGTTTGTCTTTTTTTTTTTTGACTGATGCAGGTAAAAGAAGCCATCAGATAGCTTCTTGGTTAATACAGCTTTGTCCTGGAAAGGAGGCACTGATAGATTTGTGGGTGCGCATGGCCAAAGCCTTCAATGGGGTAGCACATACCCGTCTGGACAACAAATAGTCAACATCCAGCTGAACCCTGTTATAAAAGGAGTTTGTTTCTTTGGACCAAACTGTGAGATGTAAAAGTTCTCTAATAGTTTTATTAGTATCACTGAAGAATATAGCCTACTAAAAATTCTAAATGATTATTTTAATGAAAGCTGTCATTTGTGAGTGGCACTTGCCTATAAATTTTTCTAGAGCTATGGAAATAAATTAGACATAAGGCTGCTGGTTTTTCTTTCTTTTTTTTTTTTTCTTTACCGTTCTCAAACCTCCCTGAACAGCTCTGTCTGATTTGTTTCATTGTTGCCTTCCACTGCCTGGAGAACATCTGTTGGAAAATAATGCCTGTCCTGTCAGTTTCAGAATCAGCAGCAAACTGAAGTGTGTGCACCAGGTACATGTCAGCTTTCTGCTGCTGCTGCCACCACGCTCCTGAAAGGCAGAATTAATCCCGGACTGGGAAGATTCATTTAAAAAAAGAAGTCTGGATTCCCCTATTGAGGAACAGGCAGCTTATCCCAAGACGGGCCGGGCAGAACAGCAGCAGAGATGTGATCGTGAACTCAAGACACAAATACGGGCTGATTATTGTCTGTTATTTAGAGGATGATTCTTTGTTCTGAGACCAGGTTATACTCTTTTGCTGGAAGCTCACAACAAATCAATAGTAATCTTGTTATGGGCCAGATGTCAAAACAGAAATGTGGTCTCCTATCCCGCTGACTTGCTATGACAACTAGTATGCTAAAAGACATGCACTCAGCAACCAGGCGGTTCAGGTGCTCCCCGAGTTCTGTTTTCTTTCACGCGGAGTCTTTTTGTTAGCTAAGAGTCTCCTGTTTCTCCGTTTCCTTTCTCTGCTACTTACGTACTGATGCTGATTGAGAATAGAAACCCCTCCTCCAGCCCTCCCTTTTTCTCTGCCCCGATAATGAGTTGAATGCATCATCTATACTATACCTCCTGGTTACAGGTAACATTTGAATGGTAATCAATAAACTCTGGGGTAGGGAAAAAAAAATGGTTCTGAAGAAAAGCAAACCAGCGACAAGCAGGTGCTTTTTTTAGTTCCTCTGTAATCCAACTTTGGGGTTTTAATTTTGGTCTGATAAGGCCATTTAAGGGGTGCTGACTAGCCCCTTGCTCTGCTGTGCTCCTGCTTCTCTCTCTCCTGCGTTGGTGAAACTGTCGGTTACCCACCATCTTGTAGATACGATCAGGATGGCAATCCTTATTAAAGAGAATGTCTCCCTGCACTGATTTGTTTTTGTAGAAATATCCAGAATAACTGGCAGTAGTTGACGGATGTGGCTTAGAAGTGTGATTTAAAATGGTGTTCATTTCTTAAATCCATTGAGAATTTGGCCTGGCCTTTGTGTCTTGTCTCTCTGGGCCCAGTCTTCTTCCTCTTCTTCCCTCTAAAACAGGAAAAGAAAACAAAAAAAAAGAAAGAAGAAGCCTAACCTGGCTCAGGACCCGTAACTCAGTGGTTATGGTGCCAGCTACTTATACTGGGGCTGGCGGGTTTGAGCCCAGCCCAGGTCTGCTAAACGAAGGCAACTACAATAACAACAAAAAATAGCCGGGCATTGTGGCAGGTGCCTGTAGTCCTAGTTCCTGGGAGGCTGAGGCAAGAGAGTCGCTTACGCCCAAGGGTTGAGGTTGCTGTGAGCTGTGACGGCATGGCACTCTACCCAGGACAACATAGTGAGACTCTGTCTCCAAAAACAAAAAAAGCATTTCCTAATCAGACCAAGAAAGGACTGAATGATCTCAGAATTATTTATTTAGTAATGTGATAGCACTTTTCAGTTCATCTGTGGGACAAACCTGGCTTATCTCATCTTTGCCCTATCTTTTGTAGTGGAAATATCTCTAAGTGAGAAAAAACATTTCATCTAAGGGTGTAGGTTCTGTTAGAACTTACTACTCCAGGCAGGGAGCGGTGGCTCACACCTGTAATCCTAGCACCCTGGGTGGCCCAGGGGGGTAGATTGCTTGAGCTCACAATTTGAGACCAGCCTGAACAAAACGTGAGACACCCCCCCCCCCATCTCTATTAAAAATAGAAAAACTAAGGCAAGAGGATCGTTGTTTGAGCCCAAGAGTTGGAGGTTGCTGTGAGCTATGAAGCCACGGCACTCTACCCAGGGCGCCAGCTTGAGACTCTGTCTCAAAAAAAAAAAAGAACTTACTACTCTGCCAGATCATGTTGTATGTTCGTCTATATGATTCTTGGAGCGGTTTCTACAACAGACATTTTACCCACGAACAAGAAGAATTACTTGGACTCGGTTGTTCTTTCCTAACTTTATTGCCAGCACTCTCCACAGATTTTTGTTTTTTCTACTCCTTGAAGCAGGATCAGTTAAAGTGAAGAGCACCAGGTTCAAATCAGACTCAGGCACTGTCGTCTGAAGCAGCTCTTCCATTTATTTACTGGCTGCTGAAAGAGGCCTTCTTTCAAACAAACAGTACACACAGTACAGCTGCATTCCAGGCTGTATGTTAGAAGCAGGAGGGATCTGGGTGATTAATAATACATCAAAGTCCCATCCTTTCAGAAACCTGCAGGCAGGTTTGCCATGCGCAGAGGCACTGCCCTGTGTCCATCCTGGCGGGGGCATCTGCACGCATCTCTTCTCATCTCGTAGTTGATACTCCTGGTAACTAAGCATATAAATCTCCAAATCACGGGCCAGAGAAGCTAACTTGTCCACTGAGGATTAAGTTTAAGACTTGGAGTCGCAGCACTGAGCCAATCCGTTATATTTGTTGTTGTCGTTATTGCCTCGGCCGTACTTAAGTGCAAGAGAGTCTTAAGTCTAGGGCAGAAGAACTTCAGATATCCGGAGCAGATAGCTAAGGAGAGAAGGTCAGGTGATTGCCCCTCAAAACAAAATCTGGTAAATAAATGTGTAGGGGCTGAATATGGGAGGTGCAAAGAAACTGAAGAAGGTGAATCATGTTTTAGGAACAAAGTTTTGGAAAGAACTCCAAAATATTCACCTCTAAAAGCTATAAAGGAGGACAGTGTCTGTAGCTCAGTGGGTAGGTAGGGTGCCGGCCACATACACCAGGGCTGGTGGGTTCAAACCCAGCCCCGGCCTGCTAAAAACAAACAAATAGCTGGGCGTTGTGGCCGGCGCCTATAGTCCCAGCTACTTGGGAGGCTGAGGCAAGGGAATCACTTAAGCCTAAGACTTGGAGGTTGCTGTGAGCTGTGACGCCGTGGCACTCTACCGAGGGCAACAAAGTGAGACTCAGTCTCACTTAAAATAAAATAAAAAGCTATAAAGGATATCAGAATTAGAACAAAATAGGAACTTGAGACCCTCTTCCCCTTTACATCATGCGTCGCAAATAAAGTGAGCACTACTTTCTGTGAGGGATGTTTACGTATATATGTTTTCTAATTTATATAATAAAGTGGAGTGGGTCCGTGAGTAAGATGCAGGAAAACAGTAGATAATTATTTTTGTCAAGTTCAAAGCCCTGTAGCGGGGTGTCCTTGTAGAGATATTCAAGCAGTCATATGTGTGGCTTTTCATTTTTTTTTTTTAATTAAATCATAGCAGTGTACATTAATACCTTCATGAGGTACAGTGTACTGTTTCTATATGCAATTTGAAATACTATCATCCAACTGGTTTACATAGCCTTCATGTCTTTTTCTTAGTTACTGTGTTAAGACATTTATATTTTACATTTAGAGAGATTCACAGGTACCGTTACAGGATGAACCATAGGCGTGATCCCACCAATCACTTTTCGGGGGGGGGTGGGTTATGGGGTTTTTTTATATGCCTTGAGCTGAAACTTTTTTCAAACCAGAAAAGAATGGTCCAGACTAGAGACTGGCAAACTTTTCCTGGAAAGGGCTGTATAGTAAATTTTTTCGGTCTTGCAGACTATATAATTTTTGTCAAAACTACTCAGCTCTGTTGTTGGAATGCAAAAACAACCATCGGTTTTGCTATGTTTATAATTCTCAAACCACATTATTAGTTAATGTGAAGTTTTACTACGTTGTAATTAAATTTGGTAGTAACTGTGTGAGAAAGTGAAACATTTTATAATAATCCTCGGAGAACTGATATTCTAATCAGAACTCAGCTTTCCAGAAAAACTCTTTTACGGAGTGCAGATCCATTCCCAAATAGGGGCTGGGGTGGGAATTCAGTGGCCTGAGATTGGGAAGGGAGAGGTAAAAACAGTGGATGGGAGGCTGGTATAAGGTGGCTGGCACCTGTGATCTCAGCAGAGAGGCTGAGGCAGGTGGATCACTTGAACTCAGGAGTCCGAGACCAGCCTGAGACAGAGCAAGCCCCTATCTCCACTAAAAATAGAAAAACTAGCCTGCTGAGATGGTGGACACCTGTAATCCCAGCTACCAGGAGGCTGAGGCAAGAGGATCGCTTGAGCCCAAGAGTTTGAGGTTGCTGTGAGCTATGATGCCGTGGAACTCGACTGGGGGCGACAAAGTGAGACTCTGTCTCAAATGAAACAAAAATAATGGACAGGAAGGGCCAATGCTGGGATAAGTGCTTTACCCAGATTATCTCACTTAGTCCTCACAAGATTTCTGTGAAGGGAAAACTGTTTTCACCCCCGTTTTATAGATGAAACCTGGCCTGGAGGGTTGACAAACTCGTTGAAGATAACGGTACTAAACAGCAGAGCTGGCTTCCTACCCAGGCTCCCTGATGCTGCTGGGTGTGCCGTCAGCGCAGGACAGTGCCAATCGCTTGGCTGATTGACAGCTCTTAGCCTGGCCTTGCACTTGGCTGGTCCTGTGCACACATTACTGTTTCGTCTGTAGCAAAGGAGGTGGAGTGGGGTGAAGTAATATTAGGCAATAAGGACCAAAGACTCAGAGACCCTTGTCAGGGTTCTGTTGAAACGTGTAATCAACCCGTATCTTCTCCAGCCAGAGTTTGCATTTGGAAGCCAAAGAGGAGTAATAAAAAAATAAAAGTGCAGAGAAAGTCGTGTATTTAAAAACACAGCAAATCATAAACACGGAGCCCCCCGTGTGAACATCCTTACCCCTGAGTGCGTGAGGTCCCATTTGATAGCCAGAGCGTCGTGTTTTAGGAAGCTGGAGGAAATTTTTTGACTTATTGCCAGTCATTTACTTAAACTTAAAAGATCTTAGCCTTAAAATTACTTATTTGAAGTGCTGGCAGGCTCATCAATTCAGGGGGCTATTTTAAACATTGTCAATCTAAAATGTAATCCTATTAAAATAATTGAGTATTTTCTGAGTGGAGAATTCCCTGTCCTCCTGTCCACGGCTCGCGAGAGAACAACATAAAAGGCTTCCTAGAATGTCCTCTGAACATCATTGAACCCACCGACGTGTTTGCACAGCCTAATTCTCCTCGGCAGAAAATTTCCTTAGCTGTATCACTTTGCAAGGCAAAACACCACCATAATGACAGGTTTATTCTCCTAATGGGAAATGGGGATTCTACTTGGGATGATCTGAGGTCCTGGGAACCTTCTTGGTCTGTTCATTTGAGCTCATTTCCGTGTGTGATTGAGGATTCGGCATAACTTGAAACGTTGGCTTCCTTCTATTCTGTACCTTGCTTGGGCTCCTTTTCATCCAGCAGCCTGGGTTACCTTGAATTAAATTGGTTTACGGCGTGCCGTTTTCGGTAAAACTTCTGCGAAGGAAATGGTCACATAACTCAAAAAGGTTTGCCCTTGGAGTGATTTAGTCATGCTGGATGATAGCTGAGGAAGCTTATTGACTTTGAGCTCCCTTTGGAACCAGATTCAGAAAGCTGTGCACTTCTGTGGCACCTGCGAGACACTCACTTGAATAGAGCTACGGAGAAGAGCATCGCCGTTATTGGCATTTTTCCTAATGCATTTTGTATGTGTCTATACCACAGGGAGAAATGTGTGGTTATTGTTGAAATATTATCTACATGGCTTTGCGGGAGAAGAAGAAAAGCTGCTGTATGGCAGGGAACAGATGAAGTTTCATACCATGGGGAGTGTTTTGGGGTTTGTGTGTCTTCTCCCCTCCCACCTCCAAAACAGATGTGTGACTGTGTCATTGGGATAACCCTACCAGACTTAAAAGCTGGTTAAAGGGATTCTCAGCCTGACAAGGTGGAGGTTGGTAGCCATGATCTGGAGTGATTTTTTCTTTTTTTCTTTTTTTCTGAAACAGTGTCAAGCTGTCACCCTGGGTAGAGTGCTGTGGCGTCATAGCTCACAGCATCCTCCAACTCTTGGGCTCAAACCATCCTTTTGCCTCAGTTTTTCTATTTTTAATAGAGACAGGGTCTCACTTTTCACATAGGATGGTCTCGAACTCATGAGCTCAAGCAGTCCACCAACTGCTTGAGGATTTTTCAACAAATCCTCCCAGTGTGCTAGGATTATAGGCATGAGCCACCGTGTCCCCGCCTTGGAATGCTATTTAAATTTTAGTGTTTTGTTTTTTTTTAAAGAGTCTCACTTTGTCGCCCCTAGTGGAGTGCTGTGGCATCACAGTTCATAGCAACCTCAGCTCCTGGGCTTAGGTGATTCTCTTGCCTCAGCCTCCCTAGTAGCTGGGAGTATAGGTGCCTGCCACAATGCCCCAGCTATTTTTTTTGTTGCAGTTTGGCTGGGGCTGGATTTGAACCCACCACCCTTGGTATATGGGGCTGGTGCCCTACCTACTGAGCCACAGTTTCTGCCCTCTAGCATGGTTTTTGTTTGCCTAGTTTCTCTCTCTCTCTCTCTCTTTTTTTTTTTTTTTTTTTGTGGCTGGGTTTGAACCCGCCACCTCTGGCATATGGGGCCAGCACCCTACTCCTTTGAGCCACAGATGCTGCCCCTGTTTGCCTGGTTTTAACCAGCAAGACAGGCCTTGACCATGTGAGTAACTGTGGTGTGTGAATCCAAGAAAGGAAATCAAACTCTGAGCAATGCATAGAAGTTAATTTCTTTCTCCTTCTGAACAGAGGGACTCCTGTTTAAATAAAAATTTGTGTGGACACATTTTTGTTTGTCGTGTGTGTGAGCTGAGCGTGACGCAGCTGTCTAAAGGAGCAGTTGCAGGTAGGTGGATGTGGAATGCCCGTAGGCTATCTGAGCCACCTATTCATTTCAACAAATCCTTTCTCATATAACAGCATTGCAGGAAGTTTGGGTAATTGATTCTCCTGAGCAATACAAATATTGGAATTCTTAATCGTTCCAAGGGATGGGCAGAAGTACTGCTTTTACATTAAAAAAAAAATCTGTGTACTCTTTTCAGGTGTTCATTAAACAATTATTGATCGACAGTCTACCATGTGCCAGGCTGTAGCTGAGATGCCAAGAAGGAAAAAGCCCGTAAAAGAAGCCCAGTCCCAAATGGATAATTATAATGCAGAAATTCATTAATTCAGGACATTAAGTATGTACTAGATCCTGGGGGTGGTCGAGAGGGGGAGAGGGGGACAACAGTAAGCCAGACCAGACTTGGCTCCCATGCTTCTTACAGTGAAGGATCAATTATTAAATATATTTCATATGATTGTTTGTTAGCCAAACAGTCACATAAATGTACAATTGAAAAGTTGCGAGTGTTGTGGAGGAGAAGCCTGTGATGCAAGGGAATCCTACACTAAGAACATTGGATGTGATTGGGTAGTGCCCCCCTTTACTCCCCCCACCTCCCTACTCCCCCTACTCCCTATTTCCCCCACCCCCTATTCCCTCCACCCCCTATTCCCCCCCACCTCCCTACTTCCCCCCCCACTTCATTGAGGAAGTGATAGTTGAACTGTGAACTGGAAGGTGAGTAGGAAGTGAGTTAACCAGGTTGAAAAGTTAGGAAGAGCTTTCTAGAAGGAAGGAACCAGGTGCCTTGAAGAAATTGAAAGAAGGATACTGGTGAAGTCGGAGAGCTGGGGAGTAAGAGATGGGTTGGGCCAGGCTACCCAGGACCCACAGGCTAGGTGAAGGATGGGGTTTCATTCTGAGAGTTATGAGAAGACTTAGGTTCTAAGCAGGTTGTAAGGGGGGACGTGATCCTAGATGTTTTCTGGAAAAGATCTCTGTGGCTACAATGTAGAGGGGAATGAGTGGATTTAGATTCGTACCAGAGAGCGACTGGTGAAGAGGGGGCAGCGGCTTGTATTGTGGTGGTGGCTAGTGGTGGTGTGGGGCATAGGCGTGGAGGGATGTGGGCGGAATTGAAAAGTATTTAGTCTGTAGTTTTGTTAATATAAACTCGATGATGGATTGGATATGGGCAGTGAGGAAAAAGGATGATCCAAGGGTGATCCAGTCATGAGGCCATATAGTGACGTTTTGTATTGCCATGTTGAGTAATATGAAATAATCCTTATTTTGCTTCTTCAAGATTGAACTTTGTGTATTTTTTATAGTAGTTGTCAATCTATTTTCTGATACTTTGAGGAAGGACATGTTAGGAATTCTTCACCTTTCAATAAAATTAAGGTGGTGGAATTACTCAGCTGTGACTCCAAACAGAATTGTAAAAAGAAGCAGGTCTGAGCCCGAAGATAAGATCAAATGAGAATATTTCCAGCAGTGTCAGCAAAATGTAAAGATACCGTCAGAAACAAACATGGCGCCTCCTACCCCCTTGCTGATTTTAATTCACAAAATTTAAATGATTTTTCTCATATCAAAAATGAGTTAAAATACTAGGGAGTCTTTTATTCTTCATAAACTGAAGTCAGAGTAATTTATTTTATCTGTAGGAGAGTGTTAAATTAGCTGTCAGCTGAGCCATACAGGTGGATGGTAACTTTTGAATGAAATGACCAAGTCTCTGGTCCTGAGGCATTCATTTTTTATCTCTGCTTCCCATTGAAAAAGGCGAAACATGAATTGTTGAGATAATAGTCCTAAAATTCCAAGTAATTGCTTTTGTTAGCTCAACTCATGTTTACTCATATTAATTACTGAAATTTGATAACCCCTTTGTTTTCTGCTTTAGCAAGACGCTGAATGCAGCGGACAGAGCTATAAATCAGGTGGGTGGCTCTCACCAAAGGCAGGACTCAGGTGCTTTGATGTTGGCAGCTTAAGGCTAATTCTCCAAGCTTGATAGGTTTATAATTCAAGAAGATGTGATTTAATGTTGATGGAATTTATTTTTGAAACACATTGTAGGAAGAAAGCCTTCAAAGTAAAAAATGAAGTTCAGAGGTAAATCTTAAGTAAATAAAAGACTGTCAGGGTCTCTAAACACCCAGAGTTGGAGATCTCTATAGGATTGTCGCCGCTACCCTTTCTTGAGAGGGAGGGAAGTGGCTGAGAGGAGTGGCAGAAATGAAGGGAGCCGATGTGGAAACTCTGGAGCCTTGTGAGCAGATCTTGCAATTAAAGACATGGCTTATTGATTCCACTCCTTCCAGATTTTTAAAAAATTTATTAGTATAAATTCAGATTAGTATGAGAGTACAGGTGGTTAGGTTACACTGTTTGCGTTACTAAGGCAAAGTTCAAGTTGTAGTTGAGCCCTTAGCCCTGGGGATGTGTTGCGTACCCTCACACTGTGCACCTTAGGGGTGAGCTTACCAACCCTCCTCCCTCCTCTTTCTAAATGCATTTGATGTTACCTTCTTTTCATCATAACCTTTCAATCATGATATTCTTTTTTTTAGAGACAGAGTCTCACTTTGTCACCGTCCGTAGAGTGCTGTGGCGTCACAGCTCACAGCAACCTCCAGCTCTTGGGCTTAGGTGATTCTCTTGCCTCAGCCTCCCGAGTAGCTGGGATTACAGGCACCTGTCACAATGCCTGACTATTTTTTTGTTATAGTTTGGCCAAGGCGGGGTTCTAACCTGCCTCCCTTGGTAGATGGGCCCGGTGCCCTACTCACTGAGCCACAGGTGCCGCCCCAATCATGGTATTCCTTTTTTTTTTTTTTTTTTGAGACAGAGCCTCAAGCTGTCCCCCTGGGTAGAGTGCCATGGCATCACAGCTCACAGCAACCTCCAACTCCTGGGTTCATGCGAGTCTCCTGCCTCTGCCTCCCAAGTATCTGGGACTACAGGGGCCTGCCACAAAGCCTGGCTATTTTTTTGTTGTTGTTGTTGCAGCCATCATTGTTGTTTTGGTGAGACTGGGCTGGATTCAAACCCGCCACCTTAGGTGTATGTGACTGGCGCCTTAGCCACTTGAGCCACAGATGCCAAGCCAATCATGGTATTCTTTACAGTTATTTTCCCAAGGGTTACCCTATTAGGTGTGAAGTTTTTTTTAACGTTTAATTTGAACTATGAAGTTATAGAGAGGGCAGCGCCTGTGGCTCAAAGGAGTAGGGCGCTGGCCCCATATGCCGGAGGAGGTGGTGGGTTCAAACCCAGCCTGGGCCAAAAACTGCAGGAAAAAAAAGAAATAATAGAGTTTGGAGGACCCTGAGTCCATTTTCCCCCCATTCTTCTCATTCATGCCTTTCTTCCACCTCTTACACTCTCATCTCCTTCAGAACATTTATCCCTTTAGGAAGGAGTGCCAGGAAGTGCTCTAGGCAGTGGGAGTAAGCAGGGAACAAACCCCACAAAGTCCCTTTCTCATGGACATCTTTCTTTTTTTTTTTGCAGTTTTCTGCCAGGGCCGGGTTTGAACCTGCCACCTCCGGTATATGGGGCTGGTGCCCTACTCCTTTGAGCCACAGGCGCCACCCCCCCTCCTTTTTTAAGAGATGTGGTCTTGCTACATTGCCCAGTTTGCTGGTTCCAAACTCCTGGCCTTAAGGCAGTGTTTTTTCAACCCTTTCTATCTCACGGCACACTTGAACCTATAGTTAAACTTCTGGGGAACACTTAAATTATGTTGATCAAGAAAAAAAAAAGAGTGAAGAACAGGGAATGGACTCACTGGGCTTTGAACTTCTTTTGAAAATAATTGAGTTAATAATATTTAAAAATTTTCACAGCACACCTAAGATCCTCTCATGGTACACCAGTTGAAATTCACTGCCTTAAGGGACCCTCCCACCCAACTTTTGTGCACATCCCCGCTCCCCCCAAATTGTGATTGCAGGTAAGCCACCGTGTTGGATACGGGCGTACTTGTTTTGGATACGACTATCAGTACCACCTAAAACCCCATTATCTTTCTTGTCACCTCGTGGCACTGTTAGTAAAGCTCAACAGACACACATAGTATGCTTTGTTTGTTCAGAAATGTCATGCTCAAGTTTCCTGCCTTTATAAAATATAGTATGTTGAATTCCGTTTTCCTTAAATCAATGACCTGGGATCTTTTAGAATACTAATGAATGTAGTTTGCTTAGAGACTATCATATGGGTTGGTTGTTTTGCCCTTTGTCCGCTCAGAGGGAATGCTACCTTTCTGTCTTGGCAGTTTTTCAGAAATAGTTCATTGTGTATGTTTCTTTGTTCTGCTTTTTCTTGTCCCTTTGTAAGAGTTTTTTTCTTCGACTGCAGGCGGAAAATCAAGCTAATGAAAACATAGATGAAATAGATAATGAAATACAGTACATATAAATATATACGAAATACATATGCACATAAGAAGTTGCACACATGAAGCGTAAGAAATAGATGAAAGTCTGGTGAAGACCAAAGGGCGCCCGCCCGTCAGGCTGTCCCGTGGCTTCAGGAGGCCTTAGGTGGCCTGTTCCACTTGAGCAACTTGAGTGCCCCCTTGTAGCTTCTGTGACACTGGAGAGTTGGGCTCGCCAGACACGTGGCCTCATGGAGGAGATATCCCTCAAATTATCTTGTCCGAGATATATTCTTGTGAAATCCTTTGAGGGAGTAGCATTTTTAGTGCACTGGAGAACAGTGCACTATAACTTTATCCTTCTGGGGTTTCCCAGTGTGTTTGTGTGCACACACGCACCCATGCACACACACTGCTATTTTTTTTTTCCTCTATAGCTAAAGTTCAGTGAGTGAAGTCTTTAAAATGACATGGCTACATTCTGTCAGTTGTGTATTAAGAATTATAACAAGGCAAGGAATAGTGAAAATAAGAATTGAGCTTATAGACAATTGCAAGGCTTCTAGACTGGATACTAGATTACATGAGCACATAACATATTGATTTGGAGAATAGGAGCTATATATAGTTCAGATTCTAGCTATGACAGATGGGGGTTCATGAGCAACAAATCTGATGGCTTCTAGGCAAGATTCCAAACTCTTAAAAAACTTCACCAGATGCAAGGACTCTTGCCATTCTTAATTAATTCACTTATATATAAACGAGTCCCATTTATATATTTTCTCCCTCAGCCAACATTCCTGAAGGTGTTATAAGAATTATTATTTTTCCATTCAATGGATATGCTGCCGGGAAGTAGTAGGGTCATCACGTTGGTAAAGTGGGCTCTTTTCTATTGGAACCCGTAAATGCCTTTCTATTTTAAACTTAAATTATCACAATCCACAGGGAATGATTTTTTTTCCCCCTAAATATTTGTACCTTTGGTGGTGCTCGTAGCTCAGTGAGTAGGGCGCCAGCCACATACACTGAGGATGGCAGGTTTAAATCCAGCCCGGGGCCAACTAAAACAGCAATGACAACTGCAACCGAAAAATAACCAGGTGTTGTGGCAGGTGCCTGTAGTTCCAGCTACTTGGGAGGCTGAGACAAGAGGATCGCTTAAGCCTAAGAGTTTGAGGTTGCTGTGAGCTGTGATGCCACAGCACTCTACTTGGGCTACAGCTTGCAGAGGAGGTTGAGGTTGCTGTGAGCTGTGATGCCACGGCACTCTACTTGGGCTACAGCTTGGGACTGTCTCAAAAATAAAATAACTAACTAAATAAAAATATTTGTACCTTTGTCTTGGAAGGCTTTTCAAAGTTAACTCTTTGAGAGAAGGTTAGAAAAGGTTCGTTTACTCGCCCTTTCTAGGGTTTGGAAGATGCAGCTGTATTTCTGTATTTCCTTTAGTTCTTAGTATTCTCTTTAATTACTTTCCAATTCATTATAAATGTATCTTCCTTTTCTTCTGTTTCTAATCAGTAAATTAATACATGGATGTATGTCCCTTTAAACATGTTTTAGATAACACTGAAGTGCCCACTGATGACCCCTGTCCCGTCTTAGCTAACTTAGTCGTCTTCTCTCTCCACGCCCCTTCCCGTCTGTTATCTCCTTATGTAGATAGAGCTGCAGGCATGAGATCCATGAAACCCTGTTACGGTGGCAGCCCATGCCGTCCTCAGCATTCTGCAGCTTGCTGACTGGCTAGCGGTGTCCTGGAAGCCCGGCTGTGTTGTTACGTGCAGATTTTGCTGTTCCATTTCAATACCGCCTTGTGTTCTTGAGCCCCCATGCACCTCTGTTTATTCAGCCATTTCCCTGTTGATAGACACGGGTTGTTGCAGATGTTTCCTAGTGTAAACTTGCTAGCGTAGTTGTCAATGAAGATTCTCGTATGTGTGTCCACATGCACGTGTGTGAGCGTTCCTTTAGGATACACACCAAGACATGGCATTGCTGGGCCATAGAGCATGCACAATTAAAATTTTTTTTTTTGGGGGGGGACAGTTTTTGGCCGGGGTTGGGTTGGAACCCGCCACCTCCAGCATATGGGGCCGGGCGGGGCCTTACTCCTTTGAGCCACATGTGCTGCCCCACAATTAAAATTTTAACGCATCTTTTATGCCTGGCTGCTGATCATTGTGAACTTCCTATCGGGAACTAGGTGTTTCTTTTAACAGAACAGAGGTGAGGCAAGTGATGCTCTCATACGGGCCAGAAATAAAGATGGTTTCATTGGACCATCTCCGGTATTCCCGTGGCTTCCTGTGTGCAGCTATCATGGCGTTTTAAGGCAGCTTGGGTGAAGTTTTGTTAGCGTTTGTGTTATGACACTCAGCAACGTCTTCCTGGCTCTTGCCTCATCCATCAGATTTCTCTTCCTCCATCCCTGGGAAGGGTAGAGCCCCGTCCTGCCATTCAATGAAAATTATCCCAGTTGCACAAAGAACTGAAGTAGGCTAAACTATCCAAGCTGTGGAGAGAGCCAGATGGGGGCAAAAGAAAGGAGGAAGAGAGTGTCATGGCTGAAGCCAGCTGGTGCAGCAGAGGCCACAAAGACCTCCTCGCACCTGAGAGCAAAGTAGGACTTCTCCCGCCACAGGTGCTTCTGTACCAGGTGCGCTTAAAGCAGCGGTTCTCAAGACCCACAAGAACTGTATTAAAGCCCTGTAGCATTAGGAAGGTTGAGAACCACTGGCCTAAAGGAAGATCTGGAGGCAAAACCCTTTGAACTCCTGCTTCTCAGAGCACTAAAAGGAGAAAGGCCGGCTTAGCAGGCTGGGACTTAGTTAAGGCTGGTGGGGAAGCTGCAGTGTGAACCCCACTTCCCTCTGGCTCTGCAGAGACTGGGCAGCCTTGTTCTGGGTGATACTGAAATGAGAAAAAACAAAAAGATTGGAGTCAAGAAGAGGCTGGGAGTCAGAGTCTGTGTCTTGCTACTGCTCTTGACTGTGATTAGTTTCTTCAATTTTTTATCATTGTGAGAGAGACCGTTTTAGCCCAGGAGCAAGTTGAGACGTGATCACGACATTTTTGTAGCATCCACTGATCATGTGGGATAAAATATTCCTGATGCTTGAAAGGAAATTTATGTTTGGGAGCTGCCTAGTGCTACCGCTAAGATTTATTTTCTTTTTAAAATGTCAGTGTCTGCTGCCTTTCCTGCAGGTAGCCCTCCTGCCTCCCTGTCGCCTGAGTCCTTCAGTGTCTGAGGTTGGGCTGCATCTGTTCCCGCAGAGCTTTCCTTCCTCTAGCAGAAAGCTGGTTTGTTTGGCTGACAGATGGGGTTCCCGCTTTGGCCTAGATGCGCCTAGTTAAAGGGTTTCTGTTTGAAGCCTGCAGGTGAAGGCCAACTCCAAACAGACCCCTGCTTACAAAGTTCCCTTCGTGGTCACGTAAAGCAGTAAGGAAGTTTTTAATTGACATTGTCTACTGTTAAGAGGGCATAGCATGGACATCTTTGGAGAGGGTTTACTTTGTCTTTCTGTGAAATGTCAGGCTATCAATTCATTGGCTAATGCAGTGGATTTTGGTGGGGGGGGTGTTGGTGGTGGAGAAGAGAGGTGCATATTATTGTAGTTTATCTTTTAGAATCTCTGCACATCAAAATCTCCTCGGAAGCAGCAATCCCACAAAGCTGTGTTGCAATCTAAACCAAAGCTTAAAGCCTTTGAGTGATAGGTATGGTTAAAATAACAGTATTTAATGCCCAAAGCACATCAAATTTGGGTGAAGAGGATGTGTTCTGCATAATGCCTAGAGATGTCTCGTTATGGTGTGGTTACCTAGCAACAAGTGGAAACTGTATGAAAATAAGGTGCTTATCTGTTGTTGAAGTGGGTGCAATGAAACTTATTACGCTAGCCTGTTTTGCTTGGCATGTTATTAAAATCACAGCTAATGTGGAAAGAACTGCAGCCTGTTCCCATGTGATACAGAAACAGTGTTAAATGCAGCTACTGTAAAATGCCAAGACTTTGGTCAGGAAAATAGAAACTTGCAGCCTCCTTAAACACCCAGCATTGAGATGTTAGAATTTGATTGATATGATCAAAGACTTTTTAATAATAAAAGAGCAGACGGAATCTGTAGTGGCGACTGAAGAAGCAGCCCGTTATTTAATTTTTTTTTTTTTAATTCAAGGAGCCATTATGGTCTCGTCTGTAATAATAGCTTGGTACAGCCCCGCTTCTCGTAGCCAAATTGTATCTAACTGTCTGCTGAGCTTATCGATGAATTGTAACCACAGCCTTCTTAAGTTTGTTTAATTTATAGAACCGTGGTGCCTTGTCACGATCTTTAAAGGTTCTATTTTTACTTAGTCACTTTAAAACAAGCTGCAAAGCTTTTACATTATGTACTGTTAGATATCTGGATGGATCCAGAAAAGCTTCTTTTCCTTACGATACCATTGACTTTTGTTCTTGGCTTGTGTTTTAGAAGAGTGTATTCTCCTACAGGCCTGTGGTGCCAGTTCTTTGCATATAGTTCACAAGCCTTCATGGTCAAGTCTTACTTCATGCGTATTTAAAAACGAAAGGTCAAACTCAAAGTTCTTCCCAAATATCCTCTCTGGGTGGCCTGTGACTGCAACGTGATACAGCCGCCAGTTATCCCAGAGATGAAGCAAAGTTCAAGTACTTTTCTGGGCTCATCAGACACCTGTGATGGCACACGGAGATCTGGCACACGGGACCCAGCTCTGTTAGTTGTCTTCTGACATCACTTCTGGGGCTTTGGAATGCGTTTGTGTAGCAGATGGAGCTATTAGTTAGCTGTGCTATCTTGAAGAATTGCTTTCCCAGGTAATCAGCTCAGCTCATTTAGGATGTCGTTTCCCCACCTCGATATGTCAGCCCAAGAAGCAGGAATGATTAATCGCTGCAACCGGACAGTGCAGGAAAATAACTCTGTAAGGGGAACCATCCCCTGGCGCTCCCTCCGACAGGGAGTTCCAAGTGCTACGAGGCAAAGCAAACAAGATGGAAACGATGACCAGGATGCTTCCCAAGCTTACCTGTCAGTATACAGAGTTGCCGTGGCAACCTGAAGATTTGCAATTCATGGGAAGAGTAGAGCGAGACAGAACCTTAAGTCATGGCTGTCATTACAGTGGAATGGGTCCCACCAACACCTGGCAACCTCTATTACTTCAACTTGTTTCTTTTCACGCTTGGAGAAATAAAAGGCATGAAAGATTAATATGCATAGTAAACCTTTTGGTAAAATATGTACGCATTCTGCATCTCAGATGAGTAAAAACTTCAAGAGTTTCCCTTCGACTTAAATCAATATTAGTTAATCATGTTCAAAGCGAGGGCACTGTCGTACAGTTAATAGACGAAGAACTACGATGCAAGGATAAAGAAACTACACTCACTTTCAAATTTACAAAAGGGGGATAGATTGCAGTGCCTGTTTAAGATCATTACCCCTCCTGGAGACGCTCATAATGTATTAATGTAAGTTATACACTCTCCCTCCCCTGGACCCTTTCCCTCCACCATGCATAGTAATGAGAAAATAAAGTTCTAAGTTTTGTTAGGTCTAAGTGGAAATTCTTTTCCTCTCCCCCATCTTAAGTAGTGGGTATTTTATGATATCCAGGTGCAGGCTCAGTCCCTAGAGATGAGTGTTAAAAACACATCATTGGGGATTTTCTTTGTTGGGGGAAAAACCCCCAAACAAAATTACTGTGATTTCTAAAAATGGTCGAATCACTTACACGTGTTTTGTAATTTCATTGTTTAATGGAAATGTAGGATTTTCAGCATCAAACTAAGACCACAGTTAATCTTCTTCAAGGGTCCACCCCAATGTTGGAGGTTGTGGGCTACATAGGTCAAAGTGTATTTAAACTTTATCTGTTTGCTCCCAAGGCTTAGCTTTGGTCTTTGCTGTATTCAAAATGCACAAACATTTTTAAAAATCAGCTTATAGCATTTTCTGGGCTTATATTTTAGTGTGTTTCGTAACCTTTTTTCATTTTTTTTTGTTTTAGGAGACGTGTTATCCAAGAGAAGTATTTTAACAGTTAAACCGAACTTTGCTTGGGGTTTTCTGGCATACAGAATCTTTTGAAAATCTTCTGTTTCTGCGTGTCAGAAAAATGTATAGCTGCAATAAAACCATAGCAGTCAGTTTCGTGACAGGCACATTAAGTCTGGAATTAAATCTAAAGGGCTGATGTCTTAAAAAACATATTAAATATTTAATATTAAAGATCTGCTTATAGTTCTTCTCTTATCTTTTTGAAGGGCAGAGTGAACCATCCAGGCTGTTCTAAAGAGTTGAGCCTATGAAAGGGTCTCTTCAGTTTAAACCAGGATCCAGAAATCTAGGTTATGGCTAAGCGAATGAGAAAACAAATAGATGTGCTCAGTTTCTACAGCCGACTTGCTAGTTTAGCAGCCATGTTGTCCCTGTTGAGATGAGAAAGCTTTTTTGATTGGTATGTTGCCGCTCACTGCTGCACTGGGCATTCCTTCAAACCAGCGCAGTGTTGTAATTGGAGATCATCTTCTTGAAGATGGAGCCTTTTATTTTTGTGGCTTTCTGGGGAGTTGTAATGCCTGCCTGGTTTTCCTTTTAATCAGATGTTTGAGAGCTGCAGCTTCGGGTCAAACGAACATATTCACACCTGATTTTTACAGTATTTTCAGTAACTCGAGTATTATGTTTAAATGGAAAACCATCCTGAATAGTTCCCTTTCAGGAAATAGTCTGAGAGCAGCGTTTCCCGGCATTTGGTGGATTTGAGAGCAGGCAGTGACACCTATAATTTGTAACCCAGTTAAAATCGTTTCCCTTGCCTGGCCATACCTGTGGACACAAGGAAAGCTGCTTATTTTAAGTTTAGCTGTGTAATTTTACTTGTTTGTCCACATGCCCTTTAATTTCTTTTCTAGGGAACTAATAACAGTAGCAAGATTTCAAAGTTAATTGCCAGATTCTAGTAAGGAGACCCATGAATGGGCGGGGAAGAATCCCCTTAGGGCCTACGCCTGTGTGTGGGTAGGTGACACAGCACTAATTGTGAGTTCACCTAATGGTGGTACAGCAGCATTTAAAATGGGGAATCTATCAAGTCTTATCTGTTGAGGTGTGATCCCTTTTGTATCTGGCAGGCCTCATGCAACAAATTTCCTTTCTTTTAAGTGATCTCTGAAGCTGTCAAGTTCATTTGAGTGAACCGAGCTTGAGGGAAACATGTACAATTTTCTCTGGCAATGGCATGCTGCTGATGACATATTTTTAGAATTAGCTTTTTCTCTCCCCCACCCTTCTAGAAGCTGAACTTTTATTTAAGCTCCCTGCTGTTAACATTGGAAAGAAAGTTTCCCGTGCCAATGTTTGCCCAAATGGAAGAAAATGTTTGCATTTTGTATGCAGTGTTCATAAACTTGATGAGTCTAACAGTTTGGCACCGCTGGTGAGCGCGTCTGCTTCGAGTTCTGAAGGGCAGGCAGAAACAGTGTAGTGAAGTACCGCAGCCACCCAGGAAAGGTGTGGCTGAGTGGCTGTGCTTCCAGGAGACAGGTCAGGAATTCCAAATTCCTGGTGCTTTGAAGGTTTGCGCTTAGGACAGAGATCTGTTTGTTGAGTAGCTGTAAGCAAAATTCTCGTTTCTTTCCTCATTCATCTGGCAAGGCGGGGGAACCTTTAACCAAGACCCTAGATTGGTCTGATTTCTCCAGGCAGGACTGTGTTAGTAAGGCCATTTGATGCCCCGTTTCTGTGCTTCTGGTGTTAGCTGAGATCTCGCCAAACTTTGCCAGGTCTGTTGTGATCTTTAAACCCTTTGCTCGGGAAGTTAGGCTACCAAATTAATCTGTAACATGTTAATAGCCTCACTGTAAAAAGAAAAATACCTTCTGTTTTAACATCAAAGCAACACTTTGTGTGTGTTAAGGAACAAGGCGTTTTAAAATATCCCTGCACAAACCAATTGTCTGCATAGAACATGCAGCAGTGGGTGATAGAGCTTGTGTAAGCAGGAGAGAATTAGCCGATAAGTGTACGGCAAATGACCTAGACCAGGATCCAGGCAAGAATGATTTGTTCCAAGAATCAATGTAAGACGATTTAGGAAGATGGACTTTTCTTTGGCCTCTGTCCTACAGCAGCGTTGAATCAGGTGAACGAAACTGCTTTGGCTTTGTTGGTCATTAGGAAGCCAAGAAGAACACGGCATGGGTCATTAAGATTTACAGCTCAAATGTAAATAATTCAGGACCCACAAACAATAATTAAAAAACCAACTGTGGCACTGCACGAAGTCAGGTCCTCTGGGCCTCTTTGAGTAGGAACCTCTCCCGTTTTGGCTGGAGACCTGTCCATCTGGGTACAGATGGTCGGAAGAGCTTTTTAATGACCTTTTCTGATGCTGGTGAATGTGTCTTTGGACACCATCGTAACCAGTGGACGAGGAGGGTGGAAACAGCAGGATGGTGGCAGCTGAGGAATTAAATGTCCTGAATTTGTTAGACATCTGCAGAAACATGCAATTTGTTGGGCAGAAAATTATAAACAAAACAGACTGAGTCAATTATCAATACACCTGTGACACCCCAGGATGCCAGCTCCAGTAGTATAATGGCGACTTTCAAAGTCCATACCCCCTGGAGCAACTTGTTGAATATTGCAAAAGAGTGCCAGGGCTGTTGGATCTATCCTTTGCCCATGGGGCCAGAGCTTGGCTGACAGCTTTTAGCCAGCTGAGGAGCAGGAGAAAGTTCACAGTTACCAGGAGGAAGTTCACTTCCAAGTTTTTTGCTGTGACTTGTCTCTACTGTATGGCTGCCTTTCCTTATTATATCATACTCACTATTCTAAGTCATTGGTTTTTAATCAGTGGTGTCTTTCTAGAAGAGCTTAGGGAGCTAAAGAGCTTAAGAGATATGCCTGAACAGGGATCCTAATTTGGTAGTTGTGGTATGGCACCCTGGGCATATGCATTTTTTTTTTAATCCCAAACTTTATTTACTTATTTATTTGTTTTTGCAGGTTTTGGCCGGGGCTAGGTTTGAACCCGCCACCTCTGGCTTATGGGACCAACACCCTACCCTTTTGAACTATAGGTGCCGCCATTGTTTTTTTTTTTTGTTTTTTTTAGAGACAGAGTCTCACTTTGTCACACTCCGTAGACTGCTGTGGCGTCACAGCTCACTACAACCTCCAGCACTTGAGCTTAGGTGATTTCTCTTGCCCCAGCCTCCCGAGTAGCTGGGACTACAGGTGCCTGCTATGACGCCTGGCTATTTTTTTGTTGCAGTTTGGCCAGGGTCGGGTATGAACCCATCACCCTCGGTATATGAGGCTGGGCGCTCTAGTCGCTGAGCCATAGGCGCCGCCCAGCATATGCATTTTTTAAAAAGAAGTTCCCCAGGTAATTCTGATGTACATACCTGGTTGAGAAATATTCTCATAGTGTCTCAAGGTCATAGTGAGAGCACGAGGTTCTGGACCAGGTCGTGGGAGGACTCAAATGAAATTCATTGATCAAGAATCAACTCATTGTACAGATAAGTATCTTTAAGGGTTTGGGTGTAGCGGAGATGAAAGTGGCTAAGCACAGACATTTGTTCCCTTTCTAATCTCTATAGAAGAGCCGACTGAGTGACTCTGGGTTTGGATGGAAGCCACTTCCTGATTCCAGCATCTGTTCCCAGCTCTGGATCTTCCCATTTAAGGTCCATTCTGTCATTGTGTTCACCCAGTTTAACTAATCAGATTATTGAGTCTCAGGGGCTCATTTTCAGGTTCATGGTCAAAGATTTCTTAATTCTCTAGAGGATTCAGTTAATTTCCTACTTTAAAAGACCAGATGGGGTATTGGCTTTATGAACCTGAAAACACAGCTTTCATTAACTGGGAGATTTTTTTGCAAACTGGAAATGTCTGATAATTGTGATTTGTAATAATTGCTGCGGAGTTTGAGCTTAAAAATTCCGAAGGAGTATGTCCGTGGATGGCGCGTTTCTTTAAAAGTGGTGGGTATCAGAAGGAGTCCCCAGCAAACTTTTTTTTTTCTTTTTTAAAAAACCTTCTGGATTGAGGAAAGAAGAGAAAAGGGAAGAAAGGTTGTTTAAAGTTACTCGAGTGCTTCAGAGTTTGAGGGCTCAAACGCTGCCGTGAGCTGGGGATTGGAAAGGAGATTCACGGAAAGCGACAGATGGGAGGAAGCAAATGGTTAGAAATTATTTAGAAACTGGAAAAAAAGCAAAGAGCATGTAATTGGGAATAGTCTAAGGGTGGAAGGAAAGGGGAAAGGAACCCTAAGTCTGAAGACTTTGAAAGTATCTGTCTGGGCAGTCTCATGGACCTCAGTAGCAGGCCCTGGCAAAATTAGGGATCCATTGCATTTTTGTGTGAATTCATTTTTATTTTCACCTTTACTGATGTTGTCTCTCCAAGAGAAGCTCCATTGTGCATTTGTTCATAGGACCCAAGTAACAGTGCCGTCTCCTTTTCCTTCCGTATGTAATATTTGTGTTCCAAATTGTGGTTTAATTGTAGATTATGATGTTGTATAGTTTGTGTAAATATTTGTCTAGAAGTGCTTTAAGTACTCGCTCCTGTAAAGTCTCACATTTGAATTGTTTTATTCCAGTCTCTCTATTTCAATTAAACTCTAATCACCTCAGTCCTGTCGTCAGGGTATCACTCTTGGCTGAGGTTTAACGGAGATGGAATTTGGTTGGTTCTTTATTTAATGTGGTACATTTAATTTTAGTTTTCAGATAGTGATGCACACTGGGCTTGGGCTAGAGGCTCTTTGACATTAACACATATAAACCCTGATCTCAAATATGGAACAGTCAAAAGTGTTAACTCCGAATGCAGGAAATTTTTTTTTAAGTAGATGACATGGAGTAGTATTTCTAGTTCAGATTCTGCTGGGGACCTTAGCTGAAGCAAACCTCCAATGGCTCACGCTTTCCTGAGGCTAATAGAATTTTGTGGAAGCCTGGAAGGGCAGTAGTTTGATATTTATCTCTCAGTTCTCATGTACTGTGAGGCTTTTTCTAAAAATAGCCATCTGAACTGTAAATAGATTACATGAAACGGTAGATAGTAGACTGTCCCTTCTTGTTAAGAGTAATAATCTCAGCCACTTGAGTGTTACCTCTCATCCCTTTGGAGTGTAATATGAAAGACATTTCATTCTCTTCTACGGATGATCAAAATATGCAGAACGTAACCATCAAGCAACATTGACCTTTGCGTTCCAGACTGGGTAAAGCAACTGCTTTTTCTCTTAGTGTCTTCATAAGCCACTTTATTTATCGAAGAAAGACTTTTGTAATATGTGAAGGGGAGGAGAGGAGAGAGAGCAAAAACTCTTCCGTATGCCAAATGGAATCCTTGTATTATTCATCAACCTTGCTTCTTATGCATTTCTGAATTTGGTGTTACGAGAGTCAGATCCATACCGCCATTGGAGGAAACCAGATCTATATCATAATATAATATGTATAAAGACGCCATGTTTCGTTACGAGGGTCCTCTGCTTTAAGGAGACTTGCTACGTTAAAACCTGACTTAAGTCAAGCAGGGATGATAGACAGTAGCCACCTCCTTATCTGTGGCTTCCCTTTCTGTAGTGTCACTTACCCAATGTAAAAGGGATCCCAGTATATTAAAGGGAAAATTCTAGATAATCTACAATGTATACATTGTAAATGGCGCGCCATTCAGAGTTAGAGTAACGCAATTCCGCAAAGTCCCGTAGCTCTGATAGGCATGAGGTGTCTATCACCCCTTTGTTCAGCGTCTCTAACTTGTCTGTCTCTTGCTTATTCATCCCTTCATTTCAGGCACAGTTAGCAGATCAACTGTGCGGTATCGTGGTGCTTGTGTTCAAGTCAATTTTGTTTTACTTCATTGCTCTATTTTTTTATTGTTGATCTCTTACTGGGTCTTACTTATAAATTAAACTCTGTCATAGCTGCATTTGTCTAGGAAAAAAAACATAGCATATGTAGAGTTCCGGCCATCCACTGGGGGGTCTGGAAACATCTCCTTCAGATAAGGAGGGGACCATTATAGATACTTCAGCACAGTAGCGAATTACTTTGTAAAGCTTCACCACAAGTTTCCTCTAAACAGCGAAGCTCCTTTAGTCATGTAATGCATGATTCAATTAAAAATGTTTTGATTTGCATTTAACTTTGCAGAAATTGACTGTCAAGGTGATGTAACAGTTTAATGAGCTACTGGGGGAAATTGTGTAGTCTCCAGCCAGACAGTTTTCAAGTGAGTTGAAATCTATTTTCCCCCGGATGGTTACAGAAAGATATGTATTGGGCCACATTTCTTCCTAAACGTTTCCTCCTCTGCTGCGTTGCCATGAACGCATCTACATAATACATATTGAATTATTTTTGTCTTATATCTAATAAATATCCATCTCAGAGGCCTCTCAATTCACTGAAAATGCTTTTTGCTTTGTCTCTTCTGTCACATTAAATTGAATACCCCAGAGCGGATAGGATTCAGCCTAACCAATAATTATATGAATACTTCAAAAAAGTAACAATATTCTATAGAATACTTTCTGATTTTACTTCTCTCCTAGCTGATCACATCTGTTGCCGGCCTGATTTTTTTTTTTAGACGGTATAAAAACGTACCAGTTTGTACGTGTGTCTGTGCGTGTATGTGTGTGCGTGTGATCCTTGCAATTATCTAGCATGCAGAGGGTCCTTGGCTATAGTCTCTGAACAAGTCAGCGGCTATGTGTTGAATCTGAAAGAAGCCACCCAGCTTCGTGTAGGACAGAATACCAGAATACCACAACACCAGCTGAATTTAAATAGCGTGGTGTACTTTATCTGTTGTTGGTTCTAACTGTCTGTGCTGCTTAAATACTGATAAGGGGAGTCTACAAGAATACTAGATTTGTGATTTGTGCTACTTGAGTTTACTGTTCCCCGGCAGATTTATTCATTCCGTGTTTACAATCTGAGCAGTTCGCTTCCTATCAGGGTTTAGTGATTCTGATGGGCAAAAAAAAAAAAAAAAAAAGAAATAGAAATATATTGTTTCATTTTTTTTTTCCACTCTGGAGATTTAATACAAGAAAGCGGCGGACAATTGGCCAAGGATGCACAGCGTGGAATACGATTCCTTCTTTTCACAAAAATGTGTCTTTGATTATCTCTTCATAAATGCATGACCTGGAGCTAAAATTTTCTGTCGGCGTCTTCAGTGGAGTTGTGGATTAATGGTTTGAATTGGCATTATCAGCAGAAGAGCTGTACCACCACTACGGTATTTAAACTACCGGCCAGACACGTCAGCTGGCACAGTAGATGACAATGAAGTCCAGGTCTTCTCCAGCCTCCTGGAGCTTTCTTACCTTTGTTTGTATTTTGGGGGCTCCTTTTGTATGAACACGGTAGGTGTAGAATGAACCACGTGAGGCAGGTGGGAGGTCTTTTCACCCGGAGACCACCCTGTTTTTTTCTTCATGTGGCTTCTTCCAGGAAACCTGCCTGGATTATCTCAGTTGGAGCCCAGTGCTTTTTGGGAAATACGATCATTTCTTATTTTTGCAACCATGCCATCTTCCTTCTTTGCCTTGCGTGCTGATTTCTTTTTGCATATGTCTTCTCATACAAACTTTTGAAAACTCACAAGGCAAGCAGACTCTTTCAAACATGTCTTTTTACAGTTTCTTGCCACTGTCATAGCATCTAACATGTGCAGTAAAGAATCAATATTTAATAAAGGAATGGTGACTGCTTGGTGACATTAACTATCAATGTATAGAAAGGGAGGCTGATGAATTTACGAATAGCCAGTTTGGGCTAGCCGTTCATAGATTAAAGTTTGCTATCACGTGTATTAGCTTGCAATAGTAGCACGGGATAGGGAATATTCCACTTTCCAGTTGTGAGAACTCTACCGGAGAGGTTCAGAGATTTTCCCAAAGTCACCGCAGCTACTGTGATTCAACTGGGACGTAAACCAGTCTTTCAGACACAACTCTACACCACTGTACTAGAAGGTCTGCTCTTCGGAGTCCCAAGTTGCAGTTCTTTTTAAAATGCAGATCACGTAGAGGAGGTCATCTTTATGGGAGGATAATTGACAACCTGGAAAAGATCGCCTCAGTGAATCCGCTTAGAGCAGGTACCAGAAGTTCATAGTAAATAGATACAGAGATTTGATTGAACTTTATCAGGGAGCATGAAGCTAAAAATGAGGAATACTATTTTATCTTGTATGTAAGAACATTTAAACTACACTTGCATCTCTCCTCTAATTCTTAGAATGAGTGAAGAACTGGGCGTTGATTGTTTTTGGCGGCAATTTTTCTAACCAAGTTCCGTGACCAGACACCGTAACATCTTTCTTTCCTTAAGTTCTTAGCTTTTATTCTTGTAGATTTTCCCTTATGGTCTGACTTTGCTTCATTGGTTGGTGATTTTGCTTCTTTTCAAGCCATCTTGTAACTTCATCCATGCCGTGAAATTCCGCGCCTTTGATATGAGTTGTAATTTCATTTATTTATTAAGAGTTAAAGTTTTACATTGCAATTTGTTTTCTTTGTATTGGCAATGTCGTATATTTCAGGGGCCCTCAAAAAATGTGATTGTACGGGTAGAGAAAGACTGTTGTGTTCATTGGGGAGGGATGAATTGTATATGTAGCTGGTGTGTTATTTTTATGTTATGATAACTTTTGCCTTCTGACTAACTGTGGAGGCTCAAATGATGAATATTAAGATAACTAGGCCTCCTAAACTAATAAAAAATATTGTGTCATTAACTATCATGAAAATACCCTTTACACCGAAGTGTTAGATATTTTATTTCTCTACTCTTCAATCACCTGCTTTCATGAAAATTAAAAGTCATTTGAGTTAAGTATAATTGAGGTCACAAAAAAAGAAGTAAATGGCTATAAAAGAGGACTTCATTTTAATGCAGCATTTGAATCACTTAACAGATAAATACCTTCCTTGTATGTATGTATACGTGTATTTATTTCAGTGGCATTTGCATCAGGAATTATTTCTTTTTTTAAAATTTTTTTTATTAAATCATAGCAGTGTACATTAATATTCTCATGGGGTACAGTGTACTGTTTCTGTATACAATTTGAAGTACTTTCATCCAATTGGTTAACATAGCCTTCATGTCTTTTTCTTAGTTATTGTGTTAGGACATTTATATTCTACACTTAGAGAGATTCACATGTACCATTAGGGTGAACCATATGCGTGATCCCACCAATCACCCTCCTTTCTCCCACCCTCCCCCCTCCCCTTCCTCTCCCCTCTCCCATATTCCTGGGCTAAAATTGGGTTCTAGCTTTCCTATGAAAGCTATAATTTAGTTTCATAGTAGGGCTGAGTACATTGGAAGGAATTATTTCTTATGAATGTGAGATCATGAGACCAATGGCAGATACCAGCTTGTGATTAATTAGCCTAATGGTTAAGAACTAAACTGGAGCCACACTCCCTGGGAATCTGTCTGACCTCTCCCATTCACTAACTATGTGATCATGTTTAAATTATGTAATGTCTCCCCGCCACACTTTCTCATGGTGATGGAGACACAGTCTCTTCCTCAGAGAGTTGTTTCAAGGTTTGAATGAGTTAATATATACAAAATATCTAGAACAGTGCCTGGAACAGAGTAGGCACTCAATATATGTGAGGAATTACTGTGATCTGATTATTATTTAGGATTATTACGAATATTATAGTGTTTTTGCAGAAGGAGAAAAATGCTTGAAGTTGGTGTGAGAAGCTTAAGTCTTTTTGTCATCATGGTCATCGGCAAACTGATAATCTCGGAAATATTTGCTGAGGGAAAAAAACTGAGTTTGTGTTGAATGATTTATAAAGGTCTGTCGTACTTTTCAGCAAATATTTTCAGATCTTCTAACATCTAAGTGCATTAAATGTTACTGGTGCACGTCCTCTCTTCCCTCCAGTGTCTCTTTCCAGCGGTCCCTCCGTGGGTTCAAAGACCAGGCATTTCTTAAGGTTTTCACCAAGAAAACTTAAGGTATCAAATGGCGGAATGAAATCGTACTTTCAAAATTTCTTTTCGCCACTGTATAAATACAGTGGAAGTTCCGTGAGAATTTCTCTTTCAGTTGATGACTTGCTTCAGGTTTTAGGAGTGATCATGACAGATGAACAGTAATTGAGATGTGAATAAAATTTTGGAAAAGATAAATGATATCACTTCTGGAGGAAAATATTGCTTTCTTCCGTTCTGATGCATGGTTATTTATTATCTTTTTAGTGGCTGAGGACTCTTGATGCTTGTAAAACACCTGTGGTTGGAAGTTGGCTCCGCTTATGCTAATGGAAGAGATTAGGGACCTCAGTGGACTGAGGCGCAGGTTGCATCTCTAACTCCATTGACGTGGATGGCACATCTGTGGTTCAGCCCTCCTCTGAATCATCTTCTCAGGGACAGACAGAAGTGAAGCCTTATTGCTAAAATTTGTTCTGGCAAAGTCTTCTGCTTTAGAGTCGGTTGGAAGACGGCATTGTTCTCCCTCGTGTAGACATGCAGTAGTGAATCACTTTTAAAAAGCAGATTCAGTATAATTTTTTTTAAATACTTAAGTTTGCTTCATAAAGCTGTTTATAAAAACGTATTCAGCATTCATTTTTTTTAATTGCTTAAGTCCGCTTCATAAAGCTGTTTATATGCTTTCTCACATCAACTTAATTTAGTTTGGAGTAAAAAAAAAAAGCATCTATTGGGTGATGCCTGTGGCTCAAAGGAGTAGGGCGCCAGCCCCATATGCTGGAGGTGGTAGGTTCAAACCCAGCCTCGGCCAAAAACTGCAAAAAAAATAAAATAAAATAAAAGGCATCTATTGCTAAGAGTGAACTAAAATATTTCTAAGCTTTATGTCTAAAGGAAAATCTTGAAGTCTGTTATTAATAGTTTTTTTTTTTTGAGACGGAGCCTCAAGCTATCCCCCTGGGTAGAGTGCTGTGGCATCACAGCTCACAGCAACCTCCAACTCCTGGGCTCAAGCGAGTCTCCTGCCTCAGCCTCCCAAGTAGCTGGGACTACAGGCGCCCACCACAACGCCTGGCCATTTTTTGGTTGCAGCCATCATTATTGTTTGGCGGGCTGGGCTGGGGATTTGAACCTGCCACCT
>CAUYTI010115191.1:0-16433 GCA_963575145.1 Galago senegalensis
GCCTCCCAAGTAGCTGGGACCACAGGCGCCCACCACAATGCCTGGCCATTTTTTGGTTGCAGCCATCATTGTTGTTTGGCGGGCCCGGGCTGGGGATTCGAACCCGCCACCTTAGGTGTATGTGGCTGGCGCCTTAGCCGCTTGAGCCATAGGCGCCGAGCCGCAGCTGTTATTTTTAAATGAATCCATAAATAAATATTTCTAAAATTTCTGTTTTAACTTTTAATATGGAAAACATCAATAGACATAAGCCCTATATACAAAAGTTCTTTGTGGTCCCAATAATTTTTTAGACTGTAAAAGGAACCTGATGGCCAATTGTTTAAGAATCACTGAGCTAGACAAAAGAAGCATGCCAGTTCTTCAAAAGAAATTGTTTCCTGGTCTCAAGCTTCCAAGGAATGTGTTACAAAGGAAGGACTTCATATAAGAATAGTAGGTAAGAGAGAGGGTTACCTAAGAAAATATAGTGCAATATATGGGACTTTTTTTTTTTTTTGAAAGAGAGTCTCATTTGGTCACCCTTGGTAGAGTGCCGTGACATCATATCTCACAACAACCTCAAACTCTTGGGCTTAAGCGATGCTCTTGCCTCGGCCTCCCAAGTAGCTGGGACTACAGATGCCTGCCACAACACCCAGCTATTTTTTAGAACCTGGCTCAGGCTGGTCTCCAACCTATGAGTTCAGGCAGTCCACCTGCCTCGGCCTCCCAAATCCTGGGGTTACAGGAGTAAGCCACTGCACTTGGCCTATTTGGGACATTTTAATACTAAAAACATACTCATTGTTCAACTTTAACTGGTTTTTGTTTTTTTTTTGCTAAGTCTGGCAACCTTAGCAAGATGTATGTGAAACACTTTAGAAAGAAGAAAGGAAGAGAAAAAAGAAGGAAAGGATGAAAGGGAAGGAAGTAAAGAAGGAAGGAAATTCCATCAAATTGTGAGAAAACTGATAAGACTTACATTAAATTCTTTACTTTCCATTGTTTCTTCTGAAGTTATAAACCAGTCACATCCAGAAAATAATCAGTGGTTATTCAACTATTTATACCACCTAAAATTAGAAATGACAGAATACTCAACCAAATATCAAATATAATTTTTCCCAATAAACTTTTACCAGAGACGAGATTCAAGGAGTTCCAAGACTACTAACTACCAAGGGAAACAAGTATAACAAAACCATATGCCACTGAGAACACAGTAAAAGTGGTACCACCTAGTAAAAAAAAAGAGAAAACCAAGAAAAATGCATAAACTATTTAATAGTCTGCAAACATATTTCTAGATGCCATAGTAAGTATCAGAAAATATGATTTTCCTCTCCACATGCCTAGCTCTGTATAGCCTGAATTCAGTTTTTTAAAAATTTTCTGAATTGTAATGGTTGCCACAAGATGGCCCCCTTGTAGTTTTAATTTTTCCTTTTGCATCTTAAAGACAATATACCATAATATCTTGGTAAGGTAACAGACGACCCACTTTTGGCGGGACACTCCCGATTTTTAACAAATTGTCTGGCATTATTTTTAAAAAGTCCTGATATTTGGAAAGAATGCACAGCAAGCTAGGGAACGGTGGGAGAACAGGAAGGGAATATATGGTTTTCAGCTGCCATGTGGCTATTTTGCCAGAATATGAGTTTTATATTATTTTTGCTAATTTTATAATGTTAAACTTTAATAATAACAAATATTGTTGAGAACTGCTAATCACAGTTCGAACTGTTGATCAGTTGTTAGAATTCGACCACTATTATTTGGACTTAATGAACAATGGCATTTTTTGGCACTGGCAATGACAAAAATATTTTGTAACTGTCTCTCAGATGATACACATCATACTGCGTGCTAGTGCTAGTTAAACAAGTGATGTCAACAAATTAGCTATTCAGATAATTTAGGTAAGTAATTTATTTATTTATTTCATGAATTTAGCAGACAGTACTCATATTATTTATATTTTACAGTGGTGGCAAAAAGTCTAGCACCAGCCTTGAAAGTGACACTTATGGGGCGGCACCTGTGGCTCAAGGAGTAGAGTGTCAGCCCCATATGCTGGAGGTGGCAGGTTCAAACCCAGCCTCAGCCAAAAACTGTGAAAAATAAAAAAAAAAAAAATCTCTAGGAGAGAAATTTATAAAAAAAAAAAAAAAAAAAATAAAGTGACACTTATGAGTTATGAGGGATCATTATTAAAAATATATATTGATAAGGAAAAGGTTAACTCTTGGGCATCAGCAAAAATCACAATAGATAACAAATGGTTAGAAATATTTCATCATTTGAAACAAACCATGTTCCATACAATAATGCACTAAAATTGTGGGATACGTCCTGTCCTTACCAGGAACTAATGCTGAGACTGAACATGTTTTTTCTAAACAAAAATAAAATAAAGTGTGGACATCAGAAAAATCACAATTAAGTGTTGAGACTTTGAAAGCCATTTCATGTGTGAAATATAATTTAACAAATTCTTGTGAAAAATGTCATGATCTTTTAAACGATAGCAATCTACTAAAAAAAATTCACTCAAATGAGAAATATGCCAAAGAATAAAATAATACTATATACAATTTTTTAACGTATTATATTTGTAAATTGTACTTATGTTGAAATTAAAAAATATATATTACAATACTATTTTTGCGTTCTATGAAAATTTTTGTTGCTCCATATAGACCAAATTTTTAATTAAGAACTAACCCCCCTACCCCCCACTCCCACCCCTGTCAATGGTGTCCCACTTTACCAATGTTAAAATCTGGTCACCTTGGGCCAAATACATAATGCAAGGAAAAGGGTTCCATTCATGTTTAAAATGAATCCATAAATATTTCTTAAATTTCTGTTTTAACTTTTAATTTAAAAAGCATCAATAGAGGTGTGGCACCTGTAGCTCGGCAGTTAAGGCGCCAGCCACATCCACCAAGGCAGGCAGGTTCGAACCCAGCCAGGGCCTGCTAAAAACAGCAATGACAACTACAACCAAAAAATAGGCAGGTGTGTGGTGGGTGCCTGTAGTCCTAGCTACTTGGGAAGCTGAGGCAAGAGAATCACTTAAGCCCAAGAGTTTGAGGTCGCTGTGAGCCGTGATGCCATGGCACTCTACCTAGAGTGACATAGACTCTGTCTTTAAAAAAAAAATTTTTTTATAAGAGTCCTAAGACTTCCATTAAGCAGGGAAAATCTTGCCATTAAACAAGAAAAATTGTCTTAGCCAACACCATCAAATAATTAAGTACAATGCAAGAATAAAAAGTAAAGTCTTACCTGTCCATGCCTGTCAGACAATTCAGTTGGAGTGATCCACCCCTAACAGGTGAAAGATTAATCTGCAAAGTTTACAAAGCAGTGTGGAGACCTCAGATGTTCTGTGATAATATATACATACATACATACAAACATATACACATACCTAAGCACATATATACACACATACATTATTGAAAAACATACAGTTTATATTTATATATACAAAGGAGATTACATATATGTGTGTGTATATATATATATAGTGTATGTGTGTGTATATAAACTCCATGTTCTCAGTAAAAATAGCCATTCTTCTTGTTTATTAAAAGATTTTGGGGGGTACTTTTACTTTTGAATAAGCAGGATTCTTCAAATCTAATGCCGGGACGCTTTAATACAGTTCCTCATGTTGTGGTGACCCCCAACCATAAAATTATTTTCGTTGCTACTTCATAACTGTAATTTTTGCTACTGTTATGAATCGTAATGTAAATATCTGATATTAGGCGACCCCTGAGAAAGGGTCGTTGGACGCCCAAAGGGGTCGTGACCCACAGGTAGAGTCTAAATGGTTCAGATTACAAATTTCAGAATAACAAACTCAACATCCTATTAAGAAACTATAGCGGTCCAAGTTACCAAAGGAAACTCCTATTTCCTGTCCAAAATTCTAATAACCATGATATTGAGTCACCAAATGTCACTAAAGCTTTGATCCTTTGTCAGGCCTATAAACAACAAAACCCCGCTGGTCCTCGTACATACGCGGAATTGTAAAGCAGGGACTAGGAAAAGCGGTGAAGACAAGGTACCAATTATTAGAGGCAGCCTGAGCCAAGTTGTGACTGCCATCATCCGATCCCGGCTCCAAACAGCAACCTTCACAGTCCGCCTCTTAACGAGCAGATCCTTTCATCCTTCCGTTCCACATCACTCAAGTCTCCCTGCCTCTGCACCCTTCAGTCCCAGGAAACCCCGAGAAACACCTCACTTCACCAATGGATGAAACAAAATCCACTTTCAAATTTCTCCCGCGAAAGAGCGTGACGTCACTACCTGCGACATCACCACAGGAAACCCCAATTCTTGACCCGCCCACCTTCGCCTCAGCCACAACGGCCGTTTTCAAGTCGCCAATCGAATTCTTCTTCAGCTTCGAGCCTCCTCTTCCGGCAGCGCTCTCTGATGCCCCGCCCCTCTGGAGCCCGCCCGCGCATGTGACGTAGCGGTGGGCGCACAGCCTGTGGGCCCGTCTTTTAAGAAGGCTACCAGAGAATCGTGTCGCTCGTCCTATGACGCGAAAGGAACCACGACTATAAGCATCGGGAGACGGGCAGGGCTGGAGGACGCAGTATTTGACCCCGTATATTGGGAATTGGGCCGAGTAAGTTATAAGCGACCTACACGGTGGCTCAGGTTGGGTGAAGTCTGAATTCCTTTCAGTCGTTTTTCTGACAGTCGGTTCTACCAGGTGTGGTCCCTCTCATCCCCTCCCCTCCCACGAACCCATCAGTTAGCGCGCCTCATTCTCCGTGCGCACGCGCGAAGTCTCCCGGCGGGGCTTGCAGTTTCTAGCGTCCAGCGAATGGGGGCGTGGAGTGCCCGGCGTTGGGAGGTTTGGGGCACGCCCGGCTTTTAACCGCGTCGGTGCGGTGCGGAAGTACGGATGCCGAGACAGCTGTAGGTTGTGGGTGAAGTGCCTTATTTCGCAGATTGGTCTTGACCTTTGGCTGCCTGTGAGGCCAAGAATGTGAGGACTCCTAAAATTAAGTCATTTTGTTTTGTAGGTCTCTAGTCCTTGTGCTCAAAGAGTTGAAATTACACTTATGGAAGAGACTCAACAAGCTATAAGTGGTAAATACGTTGTCCTGTGAGAGCGTTAATAAAGGTGCTCAGGTAAAACAGGTGAGGAGGCAGTTAATAGGAGACGAGGTGGTGGAAGGCCTCAGAGACTTAAGATGCCATTTAATCTGGGCCTTGAAACAAGTGTTCGGGAACCGTTGCATAATCGGCTGTGGCTAGAACAAGGGTTCTTAGCCTTTATTAATATATATTTTTTTTGGCACACAAGTTCTTTTGAGCTTTCCAGGAAAATGTGCCTGTACCTGTCAAAACATTTTGCATATAATTTTATCTGGAAAACTTGTGAAAGACTTTGAAATGGCAAAAGGAAAAAATTAGTTGGTGTTTTGTCTAGCTCACCCTTCAGGTTACCTGTGCTTTTCGTTGTCGTGGCGCTGTTTTACAACTTAGCGAATTTTAGAAAGCAATAAAAATGGAAATTAGGTTTGTCTAGCTGAGATGCAATTATTGCCCTGACCAGTATTTATTAGCTTTCATTTCACCCTCCCAAATTGCTTATATACCCATCAGCTTTTTTTTTTTTTTTTTTTTGAGACAAAAAGCTCAGTCTGTTGCCCCAGGCTAGAGTACCATGGCATCAGCCTGGCTCACAGTAGCTTCAAACTCCTGGACGCAATCATTCCTCCTGCCTAACTCACAGCAACCCACAAACTCTTGAATTCAAGCAGTCCTCCTACCTCAGATTCTGGTCTGGGACTACCAGTGCCCTCCATAACACTAAGCTGATTTTTCTACTTTTAGTACAGATGTCTTGCTCTGGCTGGTCTTGAACTCCTAAGCTTAAGGTACTTTCCCTCCTGAGGCTTCCAGAGTGCTGAGATTACAGGTGTGAGCCATTGCTTCAGCCCTTTATCAGCTCTTTGGATTTCTCTTCGAACTGGTTTTTAACCAGTTGGATCAAGTGTGGCAGAAGGACAGACCTCATGTACATGGTGGTCCCAAAACATTATAGGTGTGTAATTACACATATCATCTAGGTGTTTTTGAGTACATCGTAAATATGATGTATGATATTACTTCATCATTGCCTAATGACACGTTTCTCATATCTCTGTCATTAAGCAACCCTTGACTATACTTAAAATCTTTATCATGTATTCATTTTATATTTGTATGAGAGTTATTATTTTACCTTAACATTTATCTTTAACAGTTTAATGGAGTCCAGCCAAAGTTCCATAGACTTTAGGTCCCTGAGTCAGAACACGGTCTACAGTGACAAGTTGCAAGATGAAGTTCTAAAAAGTAGGCAGTGTGGTACTTAGACATACCTGGACTCACCCACCTGACTAGCTTTGGACAAGACACTTAACCTTTGAGCCTTGGTAAACCAAAATGGAAAAAACTACCACCTAGAGAGCTTGTGGGGGTTTAGAACAAGGTGTGTCAAGTAACAGGCATTGTTGCACAGTAACTTTTATTCTTTGTTTAAAGCCCATGTTTAGAAGCCAGTTAAATGTTACTGGGGTTTTTTTAACATTTTTTAAAATACATATGTTTTTTTTTTTATTTTTTATTTTTTTTATTGAATGTTAACTATGTACATTGATACTCTTCTGGGGTACATTGTGGGGTTTTCACATGCATTCTGAAATACTTCCATCAAACTGGTCAACACAGCCTTCAAAATACATATGTTAAAGGACACCTTCCTTTAACTGTTAAGTAACTTAGAATGTTGCAAGTTTTTTGATTAGCATCACAAAACCAGATCTGTTTGTTTATTTATTTATTTATTTTGAGACAGAGTCTCACTTTGTAGCCCTCCATAGAGTGTGTGGTGTCATAGCTCACAGCAATCTCAAACTCTTGGGCTTAAGTGATTCTCTTGTCTCAGCCTCCCCAGTAGCTGGGACTATAGGCACCTGCCACAATGCCCAGCTATTTTTTAGAGACAGGGTCTTGCTCTTGCTCAGGCTGGTCTGGAATCTGTGAGCTCAGGCAATCCTTCCCAGAGTGCTGTGATTACAAGTGTGAGCCACGGCATCTAGCAGATCTGTTTTATTAGATTATTTATGCATAGGCTTCTGTGAAGGATGGATAACAGTAGCAGAAAACACTGGATAGAGATGATGGCCATTTCAAAGTTCAAATTGATAGTCTTTAGTGATAGATTGGTATAACAATAATGGTTCACATGGAGTATGTTGTATACAGCATCAATTTAAAGTACTTTGAATTATTTTGGTTAATTCTCTCAAAAATCTTACTTTGTAGTTATGATCTTTTTTTTGGAGACAGAGCCTCAAGCTGTCGCCCTGAGTAAAGTGCTGTGACATCACAGCTCACAGAAAACTCCAACTCCTGGGCTTAAGCAATTCTCTTGCCTCTGCTTCCCAAGTACTGGGACTACAGGTGCCTGCCACAACGCCTGGCTATTTTTTGGTTGTAGTTGTCATTGTTTGGCAGGCCTGGGCTGGATTTGAACCCGCCAGCTCTAGCGTATGTGGCTGGTGCCTTACCCACTTGAGCTTCAGGCACCAAGCTTGTAGGTGTGATTGTTATCTACATTTTGTAGAATGAGCTAATTTGCCCCAAATTCACAGAGCTAGCAAATAGCTTTATTGGCTAACTTGAGGGAATATAGCATCCTTAAATAAGATGAGGGTGGTAGGAAGACAAGTCTGGGTAGGAAAGGAGTTTGATTTGAAATGCCTGGGCTGACAGTATACTTAACTGTTAACACTAGACATCAAGAAGGTGCAGACATTGAGGATCAAGACTCTAACAAATAATATTGCCCTGGCCTGAGCAACATAGCAAGACCTCATTTCCACAAGAATTTAAAAACTTTAGCCAGACATAGTAGCACATGTTTATGGTCTCAGCTGCTTGGGAGGTTGGATCAGGAGGATCTCTTGCTTCAGCCAGATAGTTTGAGGTCGCATTTAGCTATAATGACACCAATGCTCTGTAGCCCAGGAAGCAAAGCAAGACACTCTTCAAAAAGAAAAAAAGTATTGTCATGGAAATTCCTCATTTTCTGCAGTCATTGCATAGGGGAACTAAATTGGACCCCAGCTTGTGTTACTTTCTGTTTAATCCATACCTTCTTCTAAATCAAAAGTATATTTGATCATTCTGAACTTAAAGACTCCAAACCACAAAAATAATACTTAGGAGAAAGAATGGTGGGAGGATCTCTGGGCTGAAATATGTGAATGATGGGAGAAGTTGTGGGAGATTCACTTCTGTGCATATGCAGTGCTGTCCATTGTTTTTTAGATGGTGGGCTTTGATAAGGAAAGGAATTTTCAACTTACATTAGTAGTTTTTTCAAGAGAAAAAGTTGGCTTGGCTCCCATAGCATCGTAGTTACAGTGCCAGCCACATACACTGAGGCTAGAGGGTTCAAACCCAGCCAGGGCCTGCTAAAAACAGCAATGACAACTACAACCTAAAAACAGGCTAGCATTGTGGTGGCGCCTGTAGTCCAAGCTACTTGGGAGGCTGAGGCAAGAGAATCGCTTAAGCCCAAGAGTTGGAGGTTGCTGTGAGCTATGACGCTACAGCACTCTACTGGGGTGACATAATGAGACTCTGTCTCAAAAAAAAAAAAAGGAAAGAAAAAGTTAGCCTTGGAGCCACCATAGTGATAATGACAGTTGTACATTGTATTTTATTTATATTCTGCCACCTTAAGAATTTGAAATTGTTCATAGGTACTTTTAGATATATTTATTTAATTGTTCAGCAGATGCTTAGGTAGTGAGCAAGGTGAAATCCTTGCCTTCACAATGTTTACATTCTTTTTTTTTTTTTTCCCGTGCAGTTTTTGGCCAGAGCTGGGTTTGAACCCACCCCCTCCAGCCTATGGGGCTGGTGCCCTACCCTTTTGAGCCACAGGCGCCGCCCAATGTTTACATTCTTAATAGGATAAGAGATGATAAAAATGTAATTCCAAGGCTGGGAGTGGTTACTCACGCCTGTAATCCCAGCACTCTGGGAGGCCTAAGTGGGTGGATTGCCTGAGCTCATGAGTTCCAGACCAGCCTGAACCAAAATGAGACCCCGTCTCTTAAAAATAGCCAGGTGTTGTGGTGGGCACCTGTAGTCCCAGCTTCCGGGGAGGCTGAGGCAAGAGAATCTCTTGAGCCCAAGAGTTGTTTTGTTTTTTTTTTTTTTTTGAGACAGAGCCTCAAGCTGTCCCCCTGGGTAGAGTGCCATGGCTTCACTGCTCACAGCAACCTCCAAACTCCTGAGCTCAATTGAGTCTCCTGTCTCAGCCTCCCAAGTAGCTGGGACCACAGGCGCACCCCACAATGCCCGGCTATTTTTTGGTTGCAGCCATTATTGTTGTTTGGCAGGCCCGGGCTGGATTCGAACCTGTCACCTTAGGTGTATGTGGCTGGCGCCTTAGCTGCTTGAGCCACAGGCGCTGAGCCAGAGCCCAAGAGTTTGAGGTTGCTGTGAGCTATGATGCCATGGCACTCTACCAAGGGTGACAAAGTGAAACTGTCTCAAAGAAAAGAAAAAAAATATATATATATATACACACACATATATGTATTTTTTTAATATATATAAAATTCTAGGTAATGGTAAGAGGATACAAAGATAGAATATGGTGACTGAGGAAGCAGACAGGATTAAGTTTAGCTGGGAGGGAGTTTATTGTTTTTTGTTTTTGAGACAGAGTCTCACTTTGTCACCTTTGGTAGAGTGCCCTGGAATCAACTCACAGCAACCTCCAAGTCTTGGGCACAGCAATTCTTTTGCCTCCACCTCCCAAGTAGCTGGGACTACAGGCACCCACCACCACTCCCAGCTATTTTTAGAGATAGGGGGGTCTCATTCTTGCTTAGGTTGGTCTTTTTTTTTTGAGACAGAGCCTCAAGCTGTCCCCCTGCGTAGAGTGCCGTGGCATTACAGCTCACAGCAACCTCCAACTCCTGGGCTCAAGCGAGTCTCCTGTCTCTGCCTCCCAAGTAGCTGGAACCACAGGCGACCGCCACAACGCCCGGCTATCTTTTGGTTGCAGCTGTCATTGTTGTTTGGCGGGTCCGGGCTGGGGATTTGAACCCACCACCTTAGGTGTACGTGGCTGGCGCCCCAGCCAGTTGAGCTATAGGCGCCGAGCCTAGGCTGGTCTTGAACCTATGAGCTCAGAGCAGCCTCAGCCTCCCAGAGTGCTAGGATTATAGGCATGAGCCACCAGGCCCGGCCTTGGAGGGAGTATTTTAGATGGAATGAAAGAATAAGCTTCACTGAGAAAGTGACATTTGCAGAGGCCCTAGTAAATAAGGAGGTAATCCATGCAGATATGACAGAGAAGGGAAAGAGCAGTTAGAGCAAAGCTTTGAAGGAGGAATGGCCTTAGCATGTTTAGAGAACCTAGAGATGGTAGGTTATCATTCAAGTGAGCCTACTAGAAAACATTGAGTGAGATGAAGGTAGATATCATAAGGCCAGATCACATAGAGCATAGTAAACCACAATACAGTCTTTGGATTTTATTCTAAGATGATTAAGAAACCAATGGAGGAGTTTGTGCAGGGATTTTTCATGAGCTGATTTGCATACTTCAATGGTTATTTTATCTGGAGAATTGATTATAAGGGAAGGAGGGTAGAAGCAGGAAGATTAGTAAGAAAGGTCTTGCGTTATTTGGGGACAAGACAGGTTGGAAACTTGGACCAGGTGTTTATGATGGAAGAGATAAAAATTCATACTCAGGCATAGCTAATGGAAATGCTGGTAAATTCACTATGAAGTGTGAAGAAAAGGGAATTAAACATGATACCAAGGTTTTTGCCCTCTCAGCAATTTTGTAACTAATGTTTCTGAAATAGGAAAGACTAGGGTAAAGAAGGACGGTGGTGGCTCACACCTGTAATCCTTGCACCCTGGGAGGCCCAGGCTGGCCTGAGCTCAGGAGTTCAAGACCAGCCTGAGCAAGAGGAGACCCTATCTCTAAAAAATAGCCAGGCGTTGTGGCAGGAGCCTGTAGTTCCAGCCACTTGGGAGGTTGGGGCAAGGGAATCGCTTGAGCCCAAGAGTTTGAATTTGCTGTGAGCTATGATGCCATAGCACTCTAACAAGGGCAACAAATTGAGACTCTGTCTCAAAAAACAAAAACAAAAACACTAGGATAATTATGATAGATTTGTTAAAATTTGAGTGTTCTGCCCAGGCCTGATGATTCATGCCTTTTAATCCTTGCACTCTAGGAAGGTGAGGCAGGAGGATTACTTGAGGCTAGCTTGAGGCCAGGAGTTTGACACCAACTTGGGCAAAATAGCAAGAATCTGTCTCTACAAAAAAAAAAAAAGAGGAAAAATAAGCTGGCCCTGATAGCACACACATGTAATCCCAATTACTTGGGAGGTTGAGGCAGGAGCATCCCTTGATCCCAAGAGTTTGACATTGCAGTGAGCTGTGATGATGCTATTGTACTCTAGCCTGGGCAACAGAGCAAGACCCTGTCACAGAAAAAAGTAGAGTTCTATTTTTGGCATATTAACTTTGAGATATCCTTTAGATAAACTAGTGGAGGTGTCCGTTGGACAGCTGAATATTGGAATGGGGAGCTAGTGAGAGAAAGCAGGTTTGTGAAACATCAGCATTAAGCCAAGGAGCTTACAGCCAGGAGATTAGAAGGAAGCTGGGAACTGAGTCCAGTGATAGGCAGCATATAAGGCTGAGCATAGTAGGAGGGTGATAGAGCAAAAGGGAATTCCAAGAGTACAGGACAATTCTTGGAAACTATATGAAGAAAATATTTTCAAGGAGGGAGTTATCAATTGCAAATGCTGCTAAGAGAGAAAGTATGAAGTGAGAAATGTGTTTATTCAGTACAAGTGATACCTGATTGTTTTTCTAGTCATTAAATCTGACTTGTAGCTGCGTTTTGTCTTCAGCTAATACCAACTAAATACATCATTACTTGTGTATTTTCAATACTGGTACCTGACTGATCGGCTGAAGGGTGTTCTAAAAATGCCAAAATTCTCTTCTGTTACTTTGAGAATGCACGGTTAATTGGAGATTGGAGGTGAAGTGCTTTAAGGGCTTGTGGTTAATTGGAGACTGGAGATGAAGTGCTTTACAGGCTTTGTACCTTCTTACTGGATATCACTGTAAAACACATTATCTGTTTCTCCTACTGTCCGAAGCATCACTGTAACAGTTATCAATTATAGCCTGCAGATTTAGGAGATACAAATGCGACATTTACTCCCCTTTTAAAAAAGAATACAAGGCAGACAGTAGAGTAGTTGCCTCCTCATCTCATCAGGAGGACCAGCCTCAGCACTTACCTAATCCAGCGTATACCCAAACCCACTGTTTTGTTTTTTTGGGTTTTTTTGCCTCCTACCCACAAAAGGCATATATGACTTTTAGGTAAGAACCAAGCTGTGTTGAGGATACCTTGCACATAAAAACTCTTTTGCCTACCAATCTTTTATATCATTTTCATCACATAGGTCCCAGGCCTGTATGCCAACTAATATCTGTTCCAACCCAAATACAACAGAGAAACGGGTCTAAGTCTACCCATTTGTCCTATTTCCAAGGCCATATTATGGGAAAGTGAGTCTTCTCAGGCAGGCCTGCATCATCTCAGGCCTGATGGTAATCCCTTTGTTCATTCATTAATATTTGTGTGTGTACCTCTAATGACTGAATTTATTCAACGAATTTTAAAAACATTAAGCAGGCTCGGCGCCTGTGGCTCAAGCGGCTAAGGTGCCAGCCACAACACTTAAGGTGGCAGGTTCGAATCCCCAGCCCAAGGCCCGCCAAACAACAATGATGGCTGCAACCAAAAAATGGCCAGGCGTTGTGGCAGGCGCCTGTGGTCCCAGCTACTTGGGAGGCTGAGGCAGGAGACTCACTTGCGCCCAGGAGTTGGAGGTTGCTGTGAGCTGTGATGCCATGGCACTCTACCCAGGAGGATAGCTTGAGGCTCCATCTTAAAAAAAAAAAAAAAAAATCAGCAAATTTTTGAGCAACTACTATCAGTACATGCCAGGCAATGTACCAGGGATGCATCAGTAAACAAAACAAGCAAAAATCTGTGATTTCATGGATCTTACATTCCAGGAAGGATAAAGAATAAGGAAATAAATTGTGTACTAATGTTATAAAGTGGTAAGTGCCATGGAGAAAAACAAGGCAGAGGAGTTACCTATTCATCTGTCCAGAAATTTGTATTTTAATGTGTAATTGTAGGGAGAGACCTCACTGAAATGTCAGTTGAATAAAGACTTGAGGAGGCAGGAGAGCAAGCCATATTGTCCCTGGAGATACATGTTTCAGAGAGAGCAGCAAGTTCAAAAGTTGCTCTGATAAGATTTTGCTAGATGAGTTTTGGGAAGAGCACAGGGCCAGTATGGCTGGAGCTGAGAGAGCAAAGGGAAAGATCACATAGACAGTGTATACAAAGTAACTTGTGGAAGGAGTGGGTGGTAATTGATGGCCAACAAATAAATACTGGGTAAAAAGGGCATTTGGAAAGGCTGATTCTGGGCAGCGCCTATGGCTCAGTCAGTGGGTAGGATGGTTGGTTCAAACCTGGCAACTAAGACAAAAAATAGCCAGGTATTGTGGCAGGCGCCTGTAGTCCCAGCTACTGGGAAGGCTGAGGCAAGAGAATCACCTAAGCCCAGGAATTGGAAGTTACTGTGAGCTGTGTGACGCCATGGCACTCTACTGAGGGCGATAAAGTGAGATTCTATCTCTACAAAAAGAAAGAAAAAAAAAAGGCTGATCCTACAGCTTAGCAGTTGAATTCTACTTCTAGAAAGCATAAATTAACATTTTAAAACTAGGCTCGGCGCCTATAGCTCAACCGGCTAAGGCGCCAGCCACGTACACGTAAGGTGGCGGGTTCGAATCCCCAGCCCGGGCCCGCCAAACAACAATGACGGCTGCAACCAAAAAATAGCTGGGTGTTGTGGGCACCTGTAGTCCCAGCTACTTGGGAGGCTGAGGCAGGAGACTCGCTTGAGCCCAGGAGTTGGAGGTTGCTGTGAGCTGTAATGGCACAGCACTCTACCCAGGGGGACAGCTTGAGGCTCTGTCTCAAAAAAAAAAAAAAATTAGCCAGGCATTGTGGCGGGTACCTGTGGTTCCAGGTACTTGGGAGGCAGAGGCAGGAGACTTGCTTGAGCCCAGGAGTTGGAGGGTGCTGTGAGCTGTGATGTCACAGTACTATACCCAGGGCAATAGCTTGAGACTCTGTCTCAAAAACTAAAAACTATAACTGTGATCCCTGATGAGGAGGTAAACTACAGGGTGTCCTACAGACCACCATACATAATATGGTGGAGTAAAATGGGCAACTAGAACTAGATGTACCTTTACTTACAAAATAATTCATTACAAATTTTACAGAAAAATAAAAAGTAAGGCCAGTGGAAAATGAACAGGAAGAGCTAAAAAAACAAAAATCACAGGGCCAATGATTTGTATCAAAATGTTGGACAAGCCTTCCTCTGAAAAGTATCTTCTGGCAGCCAGTGTTGAGCCCAGTATCCACTCAATTAAAAACTAATCTAAATATCTTCCTGTATTAGTGATTTTTGTGGCAAGTAAAATACAGCAGAGCCTCTGTAAGTTGATCAGCTCCTTACATTACCACCTCCTTCAGTTGACCTGATTTTCATAGATGGAACATCTTTTTATGTTGACCAGTTTGTAGTTTCTTGAGTGGTCAACTTACAGAGGTTCTACTTTATTTGTTTTCTAATTCACAGGAATGGAAACTGAAAGTGGAAACCAAGAAAAGGCAATGGAAGAAGAAAGCACTGAAAAGAAAAAGGAAGTAGAAAAAAAGAAAAGATCTCGAGTTAAACAGGTGCTTGCAGATATTGCAAAGCAAGTAGACTTCTGGTTTGGAGATGCAAATCTTCACAAGGACCGATTTCTTCGTGAGCAGATAGAAAAATCTAGAGATGGATGTAAGTTTGCTTCAGTATATACTAACCGTGAATTTTTCTCACTTTGTCCCCCTGGATAGAGTATCCCGTGGTGTCATTGCTCTCACAGCAACCTCAAAATTTGGAGCCCCTGCCTCAGCTTCCCAAGTAGCTCGGACTACAAGCACCTGCCACAACACCTGGCCAATTTTTCTAGAGTATAAATGGGATTTCACTTTTGCTCTAGAGTGAAATACCTGAGCTCAGGCTTTCTACCCACCTTGGCCTCCCAGAGTGCTACTGAGCCACTACATAACCAAATTTTGGATATGTATTGTCTTTGAATTAACTTCTAAAATAAACAGAACTTAAAAAATTTAACTCTTCAGACCTGTATTAAATAAGCAAACTTTAAACCAGAACATTAAAATATTCCCAAAGACCTGTTGATAGTGAAAGCTGTAAAACTTTAAACCAGAATAAAATATTTTCAAAGACCTACTGATAAGAGTGAGAGCCCTATCTCTAAGTAAAAGATAGAAACTATTAGCTAACAGGGACATATATCAATCCCAGCTGTGCAGGAGGGTGAAACAGGAAAATCCCTTGAGCCTAAGAGTTTACAGTTCCAGCCAGCTATAACACCATTTACTACTGAGACTTAAGGATTTAATTGCTTCAACAGCCACTTATGTGCATCTCAGAGATAAATTCATAAAGGAAGGCATTTCACCTAATCCAAATGACCATGTGCCAGGTAATTCATGTTTTTAGGCATGCCAAAAATGTAGCACAGAGTGCTCCTACCTAGACATACACCCTGTTGTATGAATAGTTTATGGATGAAGAGGAGGAAGCTTTAACAAAATTGAATCTCATCCTGCTTTAGTTTTACTGTCCTTTTACATTTCCATTTTTATTAGATGTTGATATATCACTTCTGGTGTCCTTCAACAAAATGAAGAAATTAACTACTGATGGGAAGTTAATAGCCAGAGCTTTGAAAAGTTCAGCTGTTGTAGAGGTAAGAATAAGTATAATTTTATAATACCACCCATAATTATATTTGATTGATAGTTTGATTAATGTAATGTATTATTTTAAAGCTGGATTTAGAAGGCACCAGAATCAGAAGGAAAAAGCCCCTGGGTGAAAGACCAAAGGATGAGGATGAGCGGACAGTGTATGTGGTAAGCTATTTTTCTTAAGAGCCCAGGTACCCCACCAGAAAGTGACACAGAAACACATTAATTAAGTTAAAATTTATTGGGATACTGAATAAGGTGTAGGGATTGTGAAAAGCTTACTCCATAATTATTAAATATTTATAATATTGCTTCTAATTTATCCTAGGAGTTACTTCCTAAAAATGTTAATCACAGCTGGATTGAAAGAGTATTTGGGAAATGTGGCAATGTTGTTTACATAAGTATTCCACATTATAAGTCT
>CAUYTI010115193.1:0-19832 GCA_963575145.1 Galago senegalensis
GTACATTTGCGCAATCATGGGGTACAGTGTGATGTTTTCACATACAATTTGAAATATTTTCATCAAACTGGTTAACATAGCCTTCATGTCATTTTCTTAGTTATTGTGTTAAGATGTTTGTATTCTACTTTTAGAAAGATTCCTTGTAATATTCACTTTCATATCTACTTTTCTGTTTATGACTTTGTATTATAGAGTAGCAAAAATTGTAAAAACCTTTAGGCCTATGAAATGTGGATCTACTCCAGTTTGAGACTTAGGGTAATTCTTCTCTGGGCTCTAGTTACCAGAGGGTTAAAAGTAGGTAATTGCACTATCAAAAAGATTTATTATGAGCATAGAATTAGATAGTGTAAATGAGTTTCTGGCACATAGTAGATTTCAAGAAATGCTCATTTCTCTTCTCTCATTTGAACTCTGCTGGTATAAATTCATGATCTTAACTTTGACCTTAATATTTCTTTACCTAGTTATTTATCTTTTATCTCTGCAAGTGTGCTCTGAGACATTACACTCCCACCTGGCTCCTGCCTCTGGCCTTTCCCTCCTCTAATCCATCCTTGTCTGCAGCTACAGTGATTTTTCAGAAAGTCAGACTAGATCTGAGTTAAAAATCTGACTTGCTTAAAAATCTTTAATGGCTCCCTTTAACCAAAGATAAAGGTGATATGTCTCAACTGGAAGTTCTTAATTTAAGGACTCAGCTGAGGAACCGGGGAGGCTTCCCAGGGGACAGGATTCTCAAGGCACAAGTCAGTGAGAACTGTCCAGGCTGTTAGGGGGCTGGGGCCAGGGAAGGAGGGCACTTCCAGCTGGTGTGAAGGCACAGATCCCTTTGGGGGAGTCACCTGTAGTTGGCTCTGGCAGGTATAAGAATCTAACACCAAGGAGCGGAAAATGTGTGGCTGGGAGAGATAGCCAAGGAGCTTTCCATGACAGGTCTTAACCACCTTGCTAAGGACTTTGAAGGCCATCTTGAAGACTGGGAGGGGCTGGAAAGGATTACTCTTGTCTCTATCTTTGATGGTTAATATTATGTCAGCTTAGCTGGGCCGTGATACCTGGACATTTATTTACTCAAGCACTATTCTAGATGTTTCTGTGAAGGTGTTTTTGGGGAGCTGGGACTAAGACTTAAATCAGTAGACTTTGAGTAAAGCAGGTGACCCTCATGAGTTGGGTGAGTAGGTTGAAGGCCTTGAGAAGTAGACTGGGGTCTTCTGAACACGCAGGAATTCTGCCATCAGACCGTGGTGGGACAGGAGCTGAAGCCTTTCCCTGGGCTTCTAACCTGGGGCCTGCCCTGCAGATTTTGGACATGTCACCCCCACAATAGAGAGAGAGAGTTCCTTAAAATACACATCTCTCTCCACACACATATGCATGTATGCACACACTCATGCATGCACACGCAGGCACATACGCACATTCTGCTGGCTCTGTTTCTCTGGAGAACCCCAACTAATATACAACCCCATGGCCCAATTCAAATATTACACTGTTTGTAAAATCCTCCAGCTCTAAGCCATTCTCTACCCAGCCACTCCTGCAACTCCAGCTCTAAGCCATTCTCTACCCAGCCACTCCTGCAATGTTCTCTGCATGACAATGCTCAAGACTCAGCCCAGGACTCATGTTTATTTACATCCGTATGTATCTCCTGCAACACGGTGAGTAACTTGGGGACCAAGTCTCATCCATCACTGAAGACCCTGTGACAAACAGTAGCTGGTACTGAAAAAGATGCATGCTTGATAAATATTAATTGATGAATGAAAACAAAAAGAATGGATGAAGGCTCATGAGCAGTGGTAATTTCCATGGAGACTATAATGCATGGCACTTTGCCGGTGATCAAAGAATGGCCGGGATAACAATGCCAGTACCGTAGGCAACTACTTATCATCACACTCTGAGCCAGATGCTATTCTGGGCTCTAAAAATAAGATAGAACCCAAAGAGCTCACAAATTTATTTTTATTAAATTAAGGGGCTCTGCAGAAGATTTCTAGAACCATGCTGGCTAGAGTTCCTGCCTCTGCCATGAAACCACTACATCGAAACCTGGAGTTCTCTTTAGAACCAAGTCGGAGCCAGGCAGGTCACTAGCTGGGGGAGAAAGGGAATGCAGTCCAAGGAGCAGACTGTAGGGCCATGATGGGGTCTGGAAGGTCAACGTGGCAACTCTGGTTTCCAGGTATCCTTCCCCAAAGTGCCCTGTGACCCTTGAGCTCTCGTTTGTGAAACCCTGAGTTTCCTGGGAACTGTGCTGCGTGTTCTCTGCTTTGAAAGGATCATGTGGCTAATCAAGCCCCAAGCAGGCCTTGGGGACAGGCTCCGAGAAATGTAATAGGCTGAGAGAAAACAGGGTAATAAATCACACATTTTTGACACTGTACCCATGAGAGAGATGACTAAAGCGTGTTTGTAATTTATTTTCCTCTTTGAAAAAAAGTTACTTCTTGCAGTGTGAACACCAGATCTCTAAAAATAAGTTACTAGCTTATTTGTCACTGCAGATATGGGCACATCAACATCAAGAGAAAGCCCGAGGCTCCCCGGTAGCTTCCAAAGAAAGACAATGGAAGTCAGAACCGAGACTAATCGCTCTTTATTGGGCTTTCTAGCTGAGCAGATCCGAAGACAGACAAAGTCAGAAGAAAGTAATTTTAGGTTTCTGGCTCCTACTCCTTCTCAAGGCCCTTCTGCACATCCTGAGTGCACCTGTAATCCCTGTGGCCAATGCTGAAAGCCAATCTGCATAATTTCCCTCCTTGACTTTCTTCACCTGTCCTTGGTCAGATTTTTTCCTACCCAGAGCAATTTTTTCTGATACTGCTAGCTAGTCAGAGATTAATAGGAGAGAGAAGGATCCCACAGGACATACAAATCAACCAGCCCAGCCCATGCTGCCTTTAAGAAAGCCTGGCTGTCAGACGCTTTCCTGGCGGGTGGCTGCTGAAACCCACTGGAAATGTTTCCACCTGATGAAGTTGACCCCCAAGGGCAACCGTGGAAGCAGCAGGGTTCATGTACACAGTGGTCCTGCACATGCCCCTGCACTCCTAAAGTAGGTGAGAAACTGGAAAAGTGTGGGAAGTGGAGCTATTAAGCTATTCAGGCCACTGATGAGCTGCTGCTGGCTGGTTAACCCCTTCAGTGCCTGCCCACAGCTGTCAGCAGTTATCAGCCCCGGGAAATATAGGGCACTTATTTTTGGATACATGCTCTGTATCTGAAAGCTCTGATGATGAAGAGATTCAGCCAGATGGCAGAAATGCAGTCACCTGCCCTGTGCAGAACCTCCCGGCACACAGCAGTAGCTCTGGGTGCCATTCATTATTATTAAACTGGGGCTTCACTTCCCTCACCTCCTCCAAGCTCCAAAAAGGATCTAGATTTGCCTGAAAGAATTTTGAAAAATCCTTGAAACAAAATGTTCAATCAGTGTAATGGAAGGGAAGCATAACCAAGACAAAGTCACTTCATCGAGAGCACTGTTTTCTCCACGTGTGGGGACAGCCCTGGCACCTGCTCCCTCCCTACTGACCCAGGGATGCCAGGCCCTGTGTGCCATAGAAGGTCCCCCCTTTGTCCACACCAGGCGAGCTAGCCTCCTGGCCTTGATTTTCTCTTCTGCTGCCCTATTGTGAGAGCCATAGAGCATTTTCAGTTTGGGTTCACATGTGCTCTAGAAGGAAGACACAGAGAAATCTCTAAAAGTCCATGATCTTGCCTTATGTTTTACAGTCACAGTGATACTGACCTTGAAGAATTTTATTAATGATTGAGACAGCATTACAAAAGTGGCTTACCCACTGCGTATGTGTGTGTCTATATATATCCCAGTGTCTTGTTGAAGAGCACAGGAGGGGAATTAATCCAGCTCAGAGCTGAGTAGTCAATATATTTCATTACCTCAAAAGCACAGGGCTGGATATGCAGACACCCTGAGAAGTTTGGTTTTGCAGTGTCAGTAGATGAAGCAAAGGCTCACTGTGTCACACTATATGCAGGCAAAGGCCTTGGCATGCAGTCCTTGTCCTCATGTTCAGAGTCAAGCAGCAGAGAACAAACTCAGGCATGGCATGGCAGTCAGAGTGGCGACTGTGCTGGGTGCAGGGGGCAGGTGCGGGATGTAGGAGGGACATGAAACCCACTGCAGGGACTGGACCCTGGAAAGCTGAGAGAGCAAGACGCATCTGGACTCAACTCTGTAGCCTTAAGAGAACCAAGGAAGTCTTCTAAAGAGGGAGGTGACATGACCATATTTCTGGAGTGTTTTAGTAAGGTTGCTGGGGCAGTTGTGTGGGAGAGGTGGACAGAAGACAGAGAGTCACTGAGCATCTGTAGCACTGGCTGTGGGAGATGGGAGGCGGAGGGGCAGGCTCTAGGAGGGTCTTCACTAGTCTGGCCATTTGTTGTTTGCTAGACGAGGAAGAGGAGAACTCTAGGAAGGCTCCCAGACTCTGCCTGGGGGAAGATAATGGGACACTCGCTCAGCAGGGGTAGATTTAGATGGGGAGTTCAAGGTGCTCGTGGACTGCCAGGCAGCCTTCTGCGGGAGATAGCTGGAAATGGGGAGTGCCCAGACCCTGCAAAGTAGGGACAGTAATCACACAGATGACATTTCAATCCAGTGGAAGCCCACCGAGAGCATGCAGAAGGAGGGCCAGGATGGGCGGAATGATTTAGAGAATGAATTCTGGAGACAGGGAGGGCAGGACAAGCAGCAATGAGGTGCTGGGCATTGGTTGGGCAGGCTGACAGAAAAGCACGCAGGGGTGATAAAAGGACACCTACAGGGCAGCTAGATGCCAACACAGCTTCTGTCTTTGCCTAGAACCAATCCCGACCAAGAACATCAAATAGCCAGTGTACTATCTGAGCTTTCAAACTGCTCCCCTTTGAAATCTCATCCAATGACATGTAAATTCAAACTCTGAAGGGGGCCATGCAGTTCTGTAGTGGGGCAGAGCTAGGATTTCAGTGTAACAGATATCCCACTCCCATGCTGGGTACTTGGGACTTGTCACTGCACCCCTCAGCCTGGGGCTTGTCACTGCACTCCTCAGCCTGGGGCTTGTCACTGCACTCCTCAGTCTGGGGCTTAAACTGTTTCTGTAATAAAGCTTCTCACTTAATCTTCTCAGCAGCATCAGAGCAAGGCACTGAGATTGCCTCATTTTACCAGTGAGGAAACTGAGGAGCGCAGAGATCTAGCAATTTGCCCGAAGTCATACAGCCGGGACCTAAATACTGAGAGGCAAATCCTAGCTTTGGTATTTTTTCCTTAACAGCTGTGTGACTTTGAGCAATTTTCATATTTACATCTTTTTATCTTAATCAAAAAAGAAACATGGGAGAGGAATCCCCTGACCCAATGGATTTGGATTCCCTTTCCTCAGGATCATCTGTAATAAAATTTGTAAAATGCAACTTGTTCTGCATTTGCCAAACCATAATGTCTAGTTCCTGTGATTATTATAGTGGTCACTGTCCTTTTGCTGGCACGGCCTATTTTAGTAGGACTGAGGAGGAGGAAATATATTTCACAGAGGTCTGGACTAGTGGTTCCCATCCCTGCATACACAGTACCATCACTCGAGAGCTTTAAAAGTACCAGATGCAAAACTGGCATCTCAGACCATCACATTAATGTCTCTGGTGTGAGGCAGGGTTAGAACATTTAAAAGGACCCAGATGATTCTAAGAAACCATCCTAGCTCCAGATAGAACCTGTCCCATGTGTTACCAGTGCTGCTTTCATGTACTTGGAATGTAAGAACTCAAAGCCTTTAGGAGGCATGGACTCTATGGTGCAGTAGGGTCCTCAGTGGCTCCCAGGCCCCCACACCATCTCCCACTTGTGTAGAACCCTCATATCATCCCCTACCCAGAGTATATCACGGACATCCTTCCCTGGATTAGGTTACTTATATAGCAAAAGTGAAGGGATTTTGTAGATGTAATGAAGGTCCCAAGTCAATTGATTTTGAGTTCATTAAAATGGAGATTATCCTGGGCAGACCTGACCTAATCAGGCCCTTTAAAAGACTGTCTCTCTTGCGGGGTTGGAAGTTGTAATGGATTTTATGGCTGCAAGGAAATAAATTTGACCAATGACTACAAGCCTTTGGAAGAAAACCCCAAGCTTCAGATGAGACCTCAGTGTGATCCAGCTGTCACCTTGATAGCAGCCTCCTGAGACCCTGAACAGAGGGCTCAGATAGATAAGCTATTCCCAGACTGTTAACACCTGGGTACTGTGGGATAATAAATGTTTGTTGTATTCAGCTGCTAAATGTGTAGTAATTTGTTAGGTAGCAGAGAGGACCAATTCAGTGCTTTCCTGACCTGGGGCCCTAAACAGCCTTTCACCACCTGAGAGAGGGAGGCTGGGAGCAGGCTGCTCTCCTTCTTCTGGTGGTGTGGACAGAGTGGCAGTAGCTCCAGAATGAGCAGGGAGCTAGGGAGGGACAGCTCCAGCTGGCTTTGGGTCACTGAGAGATGACAACTGTATAGCCAGCATACTTTCATAATGAAAAGTCAACATACAATCTAAATCGACATACAATTCCAAAAAGTCTGGCAATTCCAATAATTGGGAGCACAAAAATTTAAAAATCTTAATTTTCACGACTATAATGAGCATAATAGTGAATATTGTTGATCTAGGATGGGATGTAGGTGGGCTTCTTGGTTAATAGAGGCCAACAACAGAGAGCAGGAGGTAAGAAATCCCTGGGCCATCCAATGTTGACCAACTGTTCCACCCAGGAAAATGGGGACACAGTTTTCTTTTTGTATAAGAAACAAATGTTGAATGTTTCCTGATTTCTGCCCCTGCTATGCTTTACCTGAGCAAAGGGAAAATGAGGCATGGCTTGATCTTGCAATTAACACGGGCTCCTCCAATGTGGGAGTTCAGATTAAGGTTGGACTGGCAGCTGCGATTTTCTACTTCTGAGAAGGAGGATTTAGTCAGTCTGAGCCAAACCATCTGGGACAGCTAATCACTCCTGAAGAGAAATCCTACATTTTTCTATTTTTAAGTGCAAGTGAAACTGGAACATGTGTATCAAATTTTGCTCAGAAGGTTTGTGAAAGTTTAAGCACTGGAGGGAAAAGATGATCTGAATATCTGATAAAATACTTTATTTTTGCATCTAGGAAATTTACCAACTTTATGGAGCACCAAGATTATAACATTTTCACTCTGTATTGTAGAAATTTCAAACATGCAACAGAGTAGAGACTCCATTCTCATTACCTACTAGAACGAGTGTGATAACTCATCTCCTGGCTTCAACAATCATCAGCTTTTAACTCAGGCTGTTTTAACCCCATTCCTTCCAATTTCCCTACCCATCCTAGGTTAAAAATTCCAGTTTTGTAGCATAAAGTGCTAGTGAAGACAAAACATTGGAGTTTCCTACCTTTTCTGCTGATTTTAACAGTGATCTCAAGGCATCCACACGTGCAAGTCACCCTCAGACCAGGCAGGTGACTGGCCAGTGGGCACTGCACAGACTAGAGAAGAGGCCATCTTTCTGGGCCCCCAAAATTACCTTCCTCATTCCAGCCTCTCCTTGTTTTCTGAGTCATCACAGGCACTAGTTCCAAAAAAAGGAGGATAATGTTCCCAGCCAGGATTAAATATACCCAGCAAGGATATTATAAGGGAAACAGAAGAACAGCCTCACTTTTGCCCTCTATAAGCAGCCTCTTCATACCTATCGCCCCTTCCCTCCAATCTTTGGTCTGTCAGGATTTTGTTTAGGACCCACCTAAAGGAAAGAACCAACCTCATTCCTCATTATTGGAGTCACGGTTTGGAATATGCAGGAAAGAAGTACCTATTCCATCTCTCTGCCTTCAGGTAAGTTCTCGAGATAAGAAATCCTCCTCACTCTAAAAGAAGCCCTGAAGTAAGTCCAGGACTTATTTCAATATTTAGTCACTTTCAGGAAATTCTGTCCACTAGAGCCAGGTCTGCTTTCTCTTCCTAGTTCATTGATTTCATTTTTATTTGGTCTTTATGTTTTTAGGGACAAGCCATATACTTGCAGAAGCACTTTTTATACTCTTGATAAACATCGCCCCCTGCTTAGGCTTTCTGCCTTGCTGCTCCCAATCTATATTCATTATGGGATTGCTGGTTTTATGAATCCACTCTCCAACCATCCTGAGAAATCTCTTTGAATCTTCCGTAAGCATCCATATCCCTCACAAGGTGTCAAGCCCTAACCTGGAAAAGATGCTCCAGGAGGAAGCGCGAATGGAACATGGCCCAGAGCTCATGTTCTTGCTTGTAGAACTCAGAAGGGTCATCATCGTCTGTGAAGATCAGTCTATTTTTAAAAAGTCAGACAATGTGATAGAAAGGAGGACGAAGGTGGTTTCTGTCAAGGTGTAAAGTGATGATCTTGGTTCCTTGGAGAGCAATTTGAAAATTAAGTCTGCTTAGCATCTGATGGGTTCCCTATATATAGTGGATGAACAGAGAGGCAGCATGAGCTCCCCTCTTCACCTCTGTTCTCAGCATCAGCTCTTCTGTTCTCACCGGTGCTTAGAGTCATCAGCATAGGGGCGCAGCTTTTTCTGGCAAGGGCCAGCTAGTAATCTGGTAGACTTCGTGAGCTACATGTATATTGCAACCACTCACCTCTGCTGTTGTAGTGGGAAGTGGCCGCAGACAGTAATGCAAATGAATGTGCCTGGCTGCGTGCCAATGAAACTCTATTTATGGACCCTGGAATTAGAATTTTTGAGCTTTATGTGTTAAGGAAATTCTTGCTTAGATTTTTCCAAGCATTTAAAAATGTAAAAATTGTTTTTATCTTGTAGGATGCATAAAAAACAGGCGGCTGGCTTGGACTCGGCCTGCAGGCTGTAGCCTGCCGGTACCAGCTCCAGCATCTTCCAGTGTGTCCAAGTGAAAAGGAAGGGTGGCATAATTAGAGAGATAAACTGTTCCACTTGAAGTTTTTTTTTTCCTCATTACAATGTTTTAAAACAGAAAGTTGCTATTCTTTGCTCTGAGGAAATAACACCCTAAAAGCTACCCAGGGATCTGTAGCACCTCTGCTTTTGCAAGGATCCCATCCCATGAAGTCTAAGGGCCTTACGAATGCTGATTAGGTTTTTAGAAACTCAAATCAAGACTTGTAGTTTGATAAAAATTTATTTTTCAGATTTGTTAATTGATTTACAGAAACTGTCGAAAAATTATAAACATTAAATCACATTTAATGACATAATTAATTACTTTAATAAATAAGTATCGAAACTTCTTTGGAAACCTAGAACTTGGGATATTTACGGTTCATTGCAGTGTCACGTGGGAAGAGGTCTTTCCCCAAGTATGTGCGAGAATGGAGACATACTCTGTGCCCCTGCCCTAAACCTGGCCTTGGCTGTCTGAAGTTGAATGCTGTACACTTCCTCTGTGGATGAGGAATTAGGAATCTGGTTGGCAGCTGGATGTATTACTTCCTGCCTAGCTCACTGGTGATTTACTGAGGACCTTTTATAGCTTCAAACCTGACTGAGGACAATCATACATACATAACGTGCTTTAAATAAGCTTGTATCATTTAATCTCTCAATTTGCAGTTTAGAACAGACCATAAAGCCATTGTGTTTCTGGCAAAGTGATTTGACTTTCCCGACTGGAGCCAGGTGACACTACACACTAATTTTGCAAATGCTGAGACTGAATAGTGAATTCCTAGATAGGTCTTTGGAAATAAATTGAATTACAATAGGGACTTTCATCACAATTAATAATAGTCCAAGAATAATACGTTTATGTTAGACAATATCCACACAGACATTAATCGTGAGGTGGTTGGGATGGAATGAATAATTTTATAATCTTCTGATTATGAGGTGGGTCTACACCATCTTACAGCTACCAGGCTACCAAGTCAACTACTTTGCTTTGACATAAGATTTCCAGGTTCAGAAGTTGAATTTATTTAAGCTTCTTGTTTTTCTTGCTGTTCCTTCACTTCTCCAACATGTCACGTTTGGAGAAGAAGTTGTTTGCTAAAATTAGACTTCTGGGAGTCTATTTACCCATCAGGATCCTCCCTGTCTTCTAACAGCATAGGTAATTGAAAACTGTCTATATTATTATTCTTAATCTATGGCCTTGCTCCTTCTTTCCCTCCTTTCCTTTCTACCTTTTCCCCATCCCTAACAATGCACATGGTCATCTTTAATGATGTGATGCTTAAAAGCAGGGTGCTAGAGAAGTAACAAGCTTTCTGACTTTGTCAGGGAATCTGAGAACTGTGAGATAACTATTAGCCAGCATTTTGATTTGATCTTTCTCTCTGCCCTATTTCTTATGCCGACCCTATTTATTTGCAGTGGCTAGTAGTTTGCTTAAAATATGTCCTTAAGTATAAATAAAAAATTTAAAAAATGACAGAGATAAAGAAAATGATAGCAGAGATATTGTGGTGGATGTGTGTGTACAGCTAAGGTTTGGTGGGCATGGAAGAGGCAGCAACTCCTGATGTCTAATGGCCTGAGCAGAAGACTCCTCAGGTAGGGGAACTTGAACTTAACCTGGAAGGGAAGCTTGGGGTTTAAGCCAATGGTACTCGTGACTGAGAGGTGGAAGTGGGGGAGGGAATAATCTTCTAGGCTGGCAAATTTCAAATTTTTGGCCCCACACTATCTTTTATATGCTAAAAAATTTTGTTCTTATGAGTTCTATCTACTGACATTTACTCTATTAGAAATTAAAACTGAAAAATGTTAATGTTTTAGTACAGTAGAACCTCTGTAACTTGACTACCCAATGGACTATACAAAGCGGTCAGCATACAGAGGTGGTCACCATAAGGAACTAGGCCTGCTGTACTGATAGGTACATGTGGTGCATGCCCGGTCTGTGAAAATTAGGTCACTTAAAGGAAATGGCCAATGTAAGGAGGTAGCCCACTTTGGAGTTTCTACTGCATTTTAAAAATACTAAATTTATTTATTTAAAAAGAATAAACACACTACAGGTTGTCATAAATAATATAATATTTTCTGAAAAATAAATACATGTTCCAAAGCAAGTAATTCAGGGAGAAAAGTGGCACTTTTTTACCTTTTGGCAAATCTCCCTGAAGTCTCGTCTCAAAACAAATATCAGGAGATTGCCTCTGCAGTCAGCTGATTCAGTGTCCCACACAAGGAAGCCTGTGCCGAACTCCACTGAGTATTTATGAAAGAGCGAGAGTGAAAGAGCAGAGGATAGCCTGCCTTATGATCAAAATAGCTTTGACCCTTTCAGCCACCCGAAAGGTTCTCAGAGACACTCAGAGGGACGGACGTTCTGTCCTCACACCATGCAGACCTCTCCCATGCCCTCCTCTGTGTAGCCATTCACACTGGGAACATCCCATGGGCCCCTCTATGTGTCCAAGGCTGATGCACATCGCATTTTTCTACATTCCATGTCCTGCCTAACCTAGAAAACTAACCTTCGCTAAGCGTTCCCCACCCCCTCCTGAGCTTTAGTCCGCTGGTCCTGTGCATTCCGGCTCCTCAATATCTCACCATTTACGACTCAGCTCCCTGAACTTAGGTGCTCAGGCTGAATTACAAATTCACTAATTAGTAATTACTAATAGTAATTGTAATTACTTTTTACTTTTTATTGTATTTTATTTATTTGTTTATACATTTTTGAGACAGAGTCTCACTCTGTCACCACCCTGGGTAGAGTGCCATGGCATCATCAGAACTCACAGCAACCTTCAACTCTTGAACTTGAGCCATCCTCTTGCCTCAGCCTCCTAAGTAGCTGGGACTATAGGTGCTGGCCACTCTGCCTAGCTAGTTTTTGTATGTTTCATAGAGGTGAGGTTTTGTTCTCCCTCAGGCTGGTTTGAAATTCCTCAGCTTAAGCAATTCATCCACTGTGGCCTTCCAGAGTGCTAGGATGACAGGCATGAGGCACCGTGCCTGGCCAGTAGTAGTGATTACTTATAACCCTAATTCATAAATGGCCTTGGAGCTGACTTCCAAATTCTAGGTGTGGACTCCTGTACTCTGCCCTCACTGTAACCACAGGGATCTCTATGAAATGTAAGCCTGGGAATGTCTCCAGACACCTGAGACTCCATCAGTAGTTTTCTGGTGCCCTGAAGATAAAATGAAAACTTTCTAGTATATCTTAGAATTGTGTTCGTCAGAATGTTATAAGGAACACTGACGTTACCACCATGACAAACTGGAACAGAAATACCAGAACTCACCGTGAGCAGGTCTGAGTGGACATCCCAGCTCAGGAAACTTGTATGTGGTATATGGATCCATGTCTCAATGCAAAATGTATTTCTTACTGTGGGTCACAGTTCAGAAAGACTGAGAATCACTTTCTCGGAAGCCCCTGCCTACTTATCTGCCCTCCAAGGCAGCTTCTCTCCTCTGGGACCACCGATCTCCAGCCAGGACAAGTTATCTCTGGCTCTTTTGAAGCTTCAGGACATGGTTTTCTCCTCTGGGCTCTCCTCCTGCTTTCGGCTTGTGCAGAGAACAGACTTTTCTCTGCTTTGCTCAGATAATTAGGACTCATCATTTAAGATTCAGCACATACTTTGCCTTCCAGAAAGTTTCTCTGTTTCACCACCTGCCACCCCCTACTTCAGCCTCCCCAGGGTTACTCCAGCTCCCTGGTGCAGAATTCAAAGAATTAAATTATTCACTGTTCTCCTGTTTGTTTCCCTCTTTGACTCTTGGCTCTTTGAGGACCAGGACAGTGCCTCACACTGTGGCCCCGGCATGGTCCTGACCTGGAACAAAAGCTCAGTGAGCTTTGGTAACTAACTGATGTCATCACTTAGGCCCTCACAAACTCTGGAAGGCATTCTCCACGCCTCCTTGCTTCTCACCCCCATATTCAATTGTGAATAGCGAACAGTGACGCTCCAGAAGGGAGGGAGGACTTGTGCACACCTGAAAGGTGGCTGCTATAATTATTTTTTAAACATTAATACATGATACATTGACGTGACACTTATAAAATGCAGTGAGAAAGTTAGACAGGGAGGCTCAATCCCGCACTCTCAGGCCTCTGACCTTGCACCATCCAGCACTTCTCTCCCCGCCAGCCTCCCCCTGCTTCCCAGGCGGGGGCAGGTTTCTGTGTCACTACCTCCTAGTTCTTTGTCCTTTCAGGGAGGAGCAGCTATTGCCTTTGCAATTTTGCATTCATTTTTGTGTTTATGTGATTAATGTTTCTCTAGACACATTTGAGAGTCCTCAGCAGAATATATGTTCCACGAAGTCAGGAACTGATTTTATTTTTGTTTTACTGTATCCACAGTAAATGTGGGAAAATGAACGATGATGAAAGGCTCTGGCATGCCCAAATTCTGGCAGCTAGAGTGGTGGGAGGAGACTCAATTCAAAAGGCACAGGCACTGTAGTGCTGATGGGTGAGTTTATGTGTCCACTTGGCTGAACCAGGGTGCCCACAGAGGTGGTCAGGCATCCTGGGTTTAGGGGTGTGTGTGTGCGCGTGTGTGTGAATAATATTTAAATCGGTGGACTTTGTGTAAAGCAGATTGCCTTCCATAATGTGAGTGGGCCTCATTCGATCAGCAGAAGACTTGAATAGAACAAAAAAGCTGATCTCCCCCAAGCAACATGGAATTCTGCCTTTGCACTTGAATGACACCTTGGCTCTCTTAGGTTTCCAGCCTGACAACCTATTCTGTAGATTCTGTACTCATTAGATTTGATAATCCTGTGTACTAATTCCTTAAAATATGCTTCTTTGCATATACATGCTTCCTGTTGGTTCTTTTTTCTGGATAGCTGTGAGGACTGTGTGCTGGCCTGAGGCACTGGCTTCTTCCTTCAAGGGATGTGGCATCTACTTCAAGGGCTGTGAGAAGTAGCCATGCCAGCCTGACTCCAATACTTGGAGCTACACATTTATCCAATGCTTTGGGGAGAAAAACCCTACTTATATATAGAAATAAGCACAGGTATAATATAAACTGGGATTAAATATATATATATATATGATAAGCAAAGAGAGGACTTCAGAGACACATTGCAGAGAGGCAGCTGGTAGATTGGCCTTTGGCCAGTAGACACTGTTGGGGGAGTGGATTCCGCATCTTTAGTCCCAGAATTCCTTGGTATAATATGCTGAGAAGTAGACATGAGCAGAAGGAAGAGGAAGGAAAATCTTCAGGTCTGTTTCAGGACGATCACTTCATGAGGGGGTGGAGGCTCCCCTGGGAGAGGCCGGTGGGAGGAATGGAAGAGAGGGCTGTGGTCCAGGAGAGGCAGGGTGAGGCCAAGTCCTTGTTGAAGGCCTGGCTTGGGGCTGCCTCTCCAGGAGGTCTGTCCTGACTCTCCTGAGGGCCTTTGTCTATCTCCTTCTGCTCCCCAAATACCCATTATCTCCATCACAGTGCCCCCCTCCCCAGTATCTTATAGTTATTTGTCCAAAAGTGCCTGACACTAGGCTGGGAGCTCCTTGAGCACACATCCTAAGTCTCATTCACCTGTAATGTCCCCAGCACCTGGCACCAGGTAGGCCTTTGGTGACTCTTGCAGGGAAGACTGAGTGATTGGTATCAATGACTGGCATTGAGCAGAGAATGAGGCAGGAAATGCAAGAAATGGAACAAGCTTATAAGAAAAGTCACTAAATTCACACATATCCCCTGTTGCTTTATTATTGTTGTGATTTATTATTATTTCTGTTAAATGATTACTTTTGATAGATATCAAAAAGGCAATGTGGCTGAAATATACACAGTCTAAATTACCTATCATTTTGAGTTAGTGAATCTTTAAATAATGAGAATTTACTTTAAATTTAATTGGTTCTTACACATTTGATACCAGTTTTTAAAAATAATATTTTAGAATGCAAAAACTCAATGTCATAGATTGATGGTATGACTTTTGGGATAATCTGCTTAAAATGTTGTAGCCACTTCATTGAAATATTCAGTTGCTTCATTTTCAATTGAGGCAGTCTACAAAACTCAAGCAAAACATTACAAAACAAGGCTTTGGTTGGCTCAGAAGGAAGTCTTACATTCCAGGTTCGAAGCAGATGGACGTATCATCTCTAGAATACAGCTTAGTGCCACACATACACGTTTTCAAAGTTCCCATATGCTAAGTGTTTGGGGGATAGCATTTCTTCTCCTAAATCCTTATTTGATTGTTTCAGTCTTAGACATTTAATTCATCTGGATTTTTAAATATGGATGTGAAACGTTGTGCCTATCATTTACAGATATTCCAAAACTATAAAAACCATTGTCCAGGGACAGATGGCCTTTTGATAACAATCCTGGATGTTTCTGCATCTCATCCTTGACTCAGTAGTTTCAGAGTCTTGTTTCCTCATCTGGGAACCTTCTTGAAGATATGCAGTGGGGTGTGGAGAGTAGACAATGCGTGGTGCTTTGTAAGAGGCATTTTTAAATGTTGTTCTCGGATTTGCAAATGTCCCTAAGCAACTCTGACAGAAAGAAATACTGAATTACCTTCCCTGCCTTTCTCTCTCTTTCCCAAGGTCTTAAAACATAACGTGATCATGCTAATCCCCCCCGCCCCCATATAGTAAAATACAGCCTGGATTCAATTGTAAAATATATATTTAATGTACTTGGCTTTTTTTATTTTAAAAGGAAAAGTAAAGCCTCCATCATCTTGTGCATCAGCCATTCCCATTCAGGGTTTGCTTGTTCATGCATGTTCAATTTCTGGCTCTTCAAATTCATGGCGTGCATATAATTTTTGGATTTGGTCTCTTAAATCCACCAAACACACTAGGGTGATATGAAAAAGGGAAGAATGAAGAATACTTTATGGCCGGGTGCCCAGGCCAAAAGAGGGGAGACAGAATTTGAGGTGGCAGGGGATGCCCGAAACAGAAAGTCACTCACAGAAGGAGAAGCCACAGATCAAAGCTGTGCTGCCCTCAGGAGCATTTCCCAGGGCCTTAGCCTCAAAGTCAACTTCAGGGTGTGTGGTGGGCAGTCTGGCTTGGGAGATGCCAGACCCTAATACGGCCACTCCCTCCGGGATGGGGGGACCATAGCTATGAAAGTTGCTGTTCAATGAGCTCCTGCGCTGATCTCTTAAAAGCCAGTTTTCCATCATTGAGACCCAACAATGAATATCACTCTATAAAAGGACAATGGATAATAATATAAAAGGGCATACCCCCCCCATCCTCTGATAACTGAGGCACGTGACATTACAGGGCAAAGGAAATGTTTCACCATATTTGGAATCTTCCTTTGGGTTCTAGACACCCCCACATACACGTGGGCACCTCAAAGACACACACTCGTATCCCCCCCCACACACATACACCCCACACACGCATGCACATACCCCATACAGATACACACTGGTCTTGCTTTATAAGAAAAAGGAAAATTACATTCCATACCCTTTTCCTAATCTAACTAGGTTGTCTCAGTATTGTGTGCTGCTTCTTTTTTTTATAAATACAGATTTTTTATTAATATCTGTTCCTCCCAATTGCAAGTTATGTTATCAAACCAAACTGGGGTCTGCTTGCCCAGCACAGCCAAGGTGAATGCTGAAGCCCATGGGCTAGAAGGGATTTATTTGCAGGGTGCCTTGCAAGGAAGATGAGACGCTCACCCTTAAAGGTCCAGTCAGGGTTTGTAAAGGCCAGGGTACATTTCAGGCAGCAGAGCTGTGAATCAGCTCATGGATGTTATATATTGGTCTGGTCCCCAAAGGCTGCAAGTCCTGAAGTGGCAGGTAGCACAGACGGAGTGAGAGCTCTGGGATTAGTAGAAAAGAATGTGATAATGAGAGTGAGAGGGTGATAGGCCCCTGAGGGGGAACGTAGAGCTAAGAATGGAGGTCAGAGTTCAATGCCTCAGACCCCCATCCCCACCTGCTTTTTCTGTAGGTGGGAGTTTCTGAAGAACAACTTAAGCACACATGTTAAGACGACATCTGTTAGTTTCCACAGGGGACCCAAACACCTCTTCACTCTGGCTCGCTCGGAGGGTTCTTATTGTCATCAGGTTGTGTACTCATTTTTCAAGCTAGCTAGGTGTCTGGGACTTCCCCTGAAGGACTCAATCTTTTCCTTTATTTCCATGCTAGTTGGGGAGAAGTGGGCCCCCTCCAGCCCTCTGGGTCCTTGCTTGGTGTCAGTTGAGTTGTGTACAAAAAACATCGTGCTGGGCAGGCTCAGTGGCTCATGCCTGAAATCCCAGCCCTCTGGGAGGCCAAGGCGGATAGACCACTTGAGCCCAAGATTTGGGGTTGCTGTGAGCTGTGATGCAGCAGTACTCTATCTAGGGTGACAGAGTGAGACTCTGTCTCAAAAAGCAAAAACAAAAAACATCCTGCTCTTCCTTCCTCTCTTTTATCTTCCTCCTTCCTTCTCTTTCTCCCCATTTGCCTCCCTTTATTATTATTATTATTTTTACTTCAGACTATCATCGGGATACAAATATTTGGCTTACTTGAATTGATTTTGTACAGTTTCAGTCAAAGTTGCAGGTGTGCCCCTCACCCAGATAGTGTGCATGGTACCTGGAGGTGTGAATTTGCTCCTCCCACCTGCGTGACTTGGGTTGAGTTTTTGTTTCCTCTGTGCACATGAGGGCTGACTGTCAGCTTCCATTCAGTAGTGAGTACATGTGCTGTTTGTTTCTCCATACTTGTCACACTGCATTCTGGAGAAGGGTTTCCAGTTTTATCCAGAATTAATGTAAAAAATCCATCGTTTGGTTTTTATGACTGAGTAGCACAGTGAGGTAGCACCTAACTATAGGGAGAATGGCTTTTATGAAAAAGTTTCCAAACAACAGGTGCTGATGAAGATGAGGAGAGAGAGGAACACTTACACACTCTGGTGGGACCGCAAACTAGAGCAACCTCTATGGAAAACAGTACAGAGAGTTCTTCTTTCTCTCCTTTCTTTCTCCCTCCTCTTCTCTCTTTCCCTCTCCCTTTCCCCATCCCTCCTCCTCCCACCTTCTTCCCCAGCACCTGGCACATTGCTTACACATATGCTGACCTCAAACCCTGGAAAAGAGGAAACTGTATACCCACCATGTGCATGTTGGATTTTCCTACATTACAGAGAGGAGCTGGAGTCTTTAAAATCATTATTCCTTCTGTCTTGATATTTAACATTATTATAGGCCAGACGCGAGATAGCAAGACCCAAAGTCAATTAATGTAGTGCCAATTAGGAAGTCTTTATTAAAGAAAAGACCAAATGGCCGGCTGTTCCCCCAGTATGGAGAGCAGCCCCGACCACCGGTAGAGTTCAGCTTATATAAGGTGGGCTGATGCAAGCTTGGGTGGGTTTATGTGATCAGAAAATTGCAGAGGCAGGTTTTGTTTAAATGCTTACAGGGTGTACAATAAAAATAATCATAGACATCCAGTCACATTGGTTTTGGTCATTCCTTCTAACAATATCTTTCTAGCCACCATGTCCGGTTGGGCCTCTCAGTATGGTGGGGGTCGCGGAGGGCAGATTGGGGAAGCGCGGACTAGTTTCTGCAGCTCACACTTCTCAGCTCCACGACTTCTGCTCCCCCCTTTTCCCTTCTGTCTCCTTTAACATTTCATTGAACAGTAAACAGTTTATTATGATTTCTTACACACTTATACTATACTTCTAATGCTTTCTACCGTTTATCTTTTATTATTCATCTTTTTGTTATCTATTTTACCTACTCCTAAACTATTGTTAAGCCTTAGGAACCTCCCCAAACTACTGTTAAGCAGTGTCCCCCCTCCCTCCCCCTATGGATTGCATCTTGCTGATTTAGCAAGAATTTAAGGGTGATGCAAAAAGGAAGGCACCAAAGGGGGGAGAGAGTGACAGGATTTTTATCCCATCTCATCATTTTTATAGTTTTTACCAATTAAAGAATAATGAATAGAAATAGGAAATAGTGAGCCAAAGTGCCTCATAATTTCACCCCTCCAAGACAACCTCTATTAAGAATTATTATATGTATTCTTTCACAATTCTAAAAAAACTTTTCTACAAAATGGCATCCTAGCATCAAAATTGTCATCAGATTAAGCAAGATTTCTCTCCCTGACCTTCTGATTAGAAAACTATAGGATGTCAGGTTTCTTCAAAATTCTTCCTGCTCCTTTCCCAGATTAGACCAGGCATTTATTTGCTTTTTTTTATTAAGTCATAGCTGTGTACATTAATACTATCATGGGGTACAGTGGGTTTTTCTATATACAATTTGGAATACTTTCATCCAACTGGTTAACATAGCCTTCGTGTCATATTCTTAGTTGTTGTGTTCAGACATTTATATTCTACATTTAGTAAGATTCACCTGTACCCTTGTAGGATAAACCATAGGCATGATGCCACCAATCACCCTCCCTCTCCCCTCTACCCATCTTCCTGGGCTAACATTGGGTTATAGATTTCCTATGAAAACTATAAATTAGTTTCATAGTAGGACTGAGTACATTAGGTACTTTTTCTTCCATTATTGAGATACTTTGCTGAGAAGAATATGTTCCAGCTCCATCCATGTAAACATGAAGGAGGTAAAGTCTCCATCTTTCTTTATGGCTGCATAGTATTCCACGGTGTACATATACTGCAATTTATTGATCTATTTGTGAGTGGATGGGCACTTGGGCTTCTTCCATGACCTAGCAATCCCATCTCAGGGTGGGCAAGGGACTTGAAGAGAAACTTCTCTAAAGAAGATAGGCACATGGCCTACAGATATATGAAAAAATGCTCACCATCCTTAATCATCAGAGAAATGCAAATTAAAACTACTTTGAGATATCAC
>CAUYTI010115194.1:0-14233 GCA_963575145.1 Galago senegalensis
GAAAAAAAAAAAAAAAAAAAAAAAAAAAAAAAAAAAGATGATGTGGGGGGGGGGGGGGGGCGGGAGGGACAGCGGGGGGGGGTCTGGTGGTGGGGTTGTGCGGCCCAGAGAAACCGACCCCCCGGCCGGGCCCCCACTCACCCCCACACCCTCTTTTTTATTTTTTTTTTTTTTTTTTTTTTTTTTTTCATCCTCTTGTTTCTTGTCCCACCCATGTCCATCAGTGGGAATGTGGCCATAGCCAGTCTACTGATAACACTGGTAGGCTTATTTCCCGGGAAGGGGCCAGGGTGAGCCCTGCCTGTCACTGGGCTCCTGGTGGTAGATCCCTGCCCTTTCTGGGCTGCCTCATCTCTCAGGTAGCTGGTCCCATTCTGAGGTCAGCTCTGTGCCTTGTGCCTCTTCTGAGAGAAGAAGGTGCTATTATATGGCCACTTCTGCCATTCCTTCTTTTTTTTTCTCTGAAAGTTCTCAAAACATGGGTGCATATTATACACAAGAACACATTATACATGGCAAAATATAATATCTAACTTACCTGAAACTGGGAGGAGTGTGTGTGTAGAGAAAGAGAGAAAAGTGGGGAGGGGGAGAGGGAAGGAAGATGCAAATAAAACTGATGGGATAAAATATTAATAGGAGGTGAATACGGACAATGGGCATGGGGTGTTGCTTGTGCTATTTTTATGCTTATAAGTTTTCTATAAATTTTAAATTATTTCCAAATAAAAAGTTAAAACAAAAAAATTATGATGTGCAGCATCCTAATTGGCATTTGATGAGATTTTGGTTTGAGTTTGGACTGTGTTTCATAAATACCCAGACCTCTAATATATATGATTACTACGGGAGAGACTTTTTCACCTAGAATAAAGAAAGGGTTGAGTTCAATTTTGCAAAGTTGATCTGGCCAGCCGATTAGATGCAGAAATGCCCTCCCCACTTATTGGGAGTAATCTGCCCTCTCTGGGCCTAATCAACACAACAGCTGCTTAGGATATGGTTTGACTTCGTTTTAAATATACGAACTTTCATTAAACAAAGTGTTAGTACCCAACACTTTTGTTTAATTAAAGTACTTCCTTATTTTTAATGTTTTCTTTTGATGTGCACTTAAAATATATTCAGACTTCAAGAGTGTGAGCTTTTTAATGGCAAAAACTTACTAAGGTTCATAACCCCTCTTAAAAAGAAACTCTTCCATTTTTAATTATGGTAAAACACTGTGAAACAATTTTAGGTCACAGACATTCACGCACCGAATTCTAATCATGAAAGCAGTGGGTGGTTTCCCTGCTCGCCTGGCGATGCTAAAAAAGACCCTTATGAGGCCCATCAATCAGGGAATAAAATCATTTTGGCTGTCATTATAGTTATATGGAGGAAAAATTTTTATGTTTTAATTTAGGGATATGGCTCCAAACAGCACCGGGCTCAGTTAATATCCTGAAACAAGATTCTCCAACCTTGCAGATTTGTACTGGGAATGGCTTACAGCTGACTTTCTAAATAGAAAGCTCCATTATTAATGACTCCCCACAAGATCTCAGCTGAGCAGGAATGAGGCTGGTGGTAAAATTAAAATAAAATATTAATAAAATTTGACTTCAGCACAGTCGATAATCAGTTATCAAAACCAACCCCGCGGCAGTGAAGGAGGCCTATTTAATTTGCAGTGTTGCTCAGGGCACATGTCTGGGACACCAGGGGCCACTTGAACTGCTTTACAGGGCTGAGGTAACGAGACGTCGACATTACTAACAGGCTTTTTGCAGCTGCTAAAGAACTCGGGGTCAGAGATCGGGTCCATGAGGTATGATCGAATGATATTGGCCCGTAAACCTTTTGGAGCTTCATTGGTCATTTTCACTCCATTCTGCAGAACTGACACAGGGAAATTTGGGGATGGGTAACTCGTCAGCCAAATGCGGAAATCTGGATGTGTTGTTTCTGGGCTTAACTCCTGTAAGAAAATAAATCAGATTAAAAAGGGTAAATAAAGTCCCCTCCCCCAGTCACCAGAGCACACACACAGGGATGGCTGGAGTGGGGAGGAAGCGTTTCTACAAAGAAGAGATGTGATTGTCAACAGTTTTCAGCAAAAATCTTAAAACCATTCTAGCCCTAAAATGACAAACTTCACTGAGAAGGCTCAGAATACTGCTATTCTCCTTAAAAAAAGATTAATTCATGTGACTATTATATAATTCAGAGCTGGCTAAAATAACTGACATTCTAGAAACTCTTGGATCTGCAGGGATGTTGCTGAAATATTTACAGAAATAATTCTCTGCCGCAGAGCTAGATTAAGACTAATCTCTTTTTCTTGTTGTAACCAGGTTGTGAAAATAAGCAAAGCACTAAGATAACTCAATATTAATCCAAGCAGGAACTTAAAAAAAGGTATTTTAAAGGGTAAAAAAATTTTAGATATCCTGAAACATATTACTTATTATGTAAAAACATAAACATAAACTTATTACTATTAGCTACATCACTAACCTGTAGCCCTCCAAATTAGAGAACAGGAGTAGAGTTACTCAGATGCTATGTATATTAAGTAGAGAATACCATGTGCTAAACATAAACTTGCATTTTTACCTCACAAACTTTCTCAAGGGTCGGCATCCAAGAGGTGGCCAGGTGACAATTCTGAAGAACGACCCATGTTCCTTCCTTGACAGCTTTCTCTAACATCTTCATGGCAATGGGCCCTTGGCCTTGACCAAGAGATAAAGAGCTAAGTTTTGATCCCCCGTACCCCTGTGTACAAGAATAGTAAAGATGTTATTTTAAATCACATTTTTTAGAAGAATCAATATTGTTATTACAAGAAATATCAACATTGACTATATTAAACTATGTAGGATCCCTCAAAGGTCCAAACATACATAACGCTAAACAAACTCCTATTGACTAAGAATCCTATAATCACTTAGATAAAAAGCAAGTCAATTCATGTAGAAAACACAATCTTTGCTGACATAAGGGAGAGATGAAAAATTAAGACTTTGAACATAAGGAAGAGATGAAGGGAGCTACTATCTTGCAGCAAATCCTAAAAAACCAAAGCTGAAAGGAAAACTATGAAGAGATAGACGAACCTGCCCTATTTCCTCCAGGTCTGTGAATAACTATATTTTAATTAATCAAGAGAATTTAAAAAGTAGCCACTAATTCCCATTTAAGTTTCTTTAAAGACTTCTGTGGGGATGTTTTCCTGGAATTCAGTTCTACCATATCCTGATTCATTTGTGCTTTCTGGTTCTCCTTCTTTCTAGGGTGGTTATCACCAGGCTGCCTGTTTGGAAAAGGCCTTGAGTGATGGCACAAGTAGGACGTCAGGCCTTAAGGTTCCTGGCAGATAGAAGAGGCAGAAAATGAAATAGAACTAGATAACTACTATTTCTGGTCAGAGTGGAGATGGTGACTAAAGACAACGCACAGAGTAGGACCGCCCCCCCCCACCCTGGGGCCAGAGAGTAACCAGACGTTGTACAATGTGGAGAGAGGCGTGAAGAGGGATTCAGTGGGTCTCCGTGTCACACTGTTAGTCCTCCACGGTATAAGAACTACCCCTATGAGCTGATGCTCAGCTTAGCTTGGTGCTTTGCTTATGCTCATAGGGGTAGTTCTTATACCCTGGAGGACTAACAGTTTTTTAGTTTTATAACTATATTTTAAACTAGTTAAAACTTAAGTTACTCAAAAATCTCTGGGACTAGGACAAGTTAATCTGTCTATTCATAGTAAGAAAACAAGAAATCTTGTTTTGGATTTTTAGAAGTCAGTACAAGACAGCAGATCCCTTTCCTTTCCTCCTTATATTAAAAGACTTCTTATTTTTTGAATTACTTTTATCAATTTTTTGCCCAGTAAAGAGTACTTTAACCTATTAGCTAAGTGGCTTTTGAGAAGCTATCCTACTTAACCTCTCCAAGCTTTAGTGCCCCTACTGATCGATACAACAGAGATGCCACCATTTATTTCATAGGATTGCTGTAAAAACTAAAAGAGAATGTGTACATAACAAGATTTAGCAAAGTTAACAGTAGATACTAAGCACTCCTTAAAAGTGGTGGTGGTGGTGATTATTTGGCAATATCTAGTACTACCCCAAAACGTTATTTAAAAAAAATTTTTTTGTCCCTAAAGTCTGAAAGAGAGAGGGTAAAATGTTATTTTAATTATACCAAGAGGGGCAAAAATCAACTCATAAATGCCCAATCATGTTTATTATTATTTTCTTTTTCTAAACTGTTTGATGTTAAGAATATATACATTGAATTCATCTAAATTTTTAAAGCCTAGAAATATAAATAGTAGAGCATATTCTAAAATCTGGCAAAGAGACCGTCATATATAATTATTCTGGAAAGTCAAAAAAAGCCCCCCTTTACAGATGGAGAGGAGGCAGGATCAGAAAAGGTTTAAATAAATTAAAACCCAAGCTCGTACACGGGTACAAATGATGATGTCTTCTCCCCAGTAAAGGAGAAGCAAATGCCCCTCAAATCCAAATTCTGATTTTATAATTTGGAGAAAAACCTATTTTTAATGAAAGTGCTGCCATTTACGTGTCATGTTCTTGGGACTTTGTAACCTCTGGGCCACCAAGCTTTTCAAGGGCGTAGTGACAAATTTCTGCCTTTCCCTCACCCCATGAGATTTCAATTGTAAGCAAATGTTGCTTTTAAATAAATAACATCAGATAACCTCATCTGTTGTAAGGTACCTGGTCATCGGCAAATTTTAGAAGGGCAGCCATGGGATCCGCTCCAGGAGAGAGCACAAAAATCAGGGGTGCGCAGCTGTTACTGTCTCCAAATGCTTTGGCCAAATCGAACGGGGGTGGTTCAATGAATGCACGTCCCAACTTGCTGATTATAAACTCCTGCAGCATTGGAATAATCTAGAAAGGGACACGAATATATTTGAAAGAGTATTCAAAAGCAGCCTAAAGCCTTAAAATGCTCAGATTCAAAGATGTTTTAAAACAAAACAAAGGATTCTAGCTATATTTCTGTAGGTGTTCATTAGTGGTGGAGAGTCAAAGGCATCTCTGTTCATGTAAATGCCTGTTAGATAGGAGAAACTATAAATTAGTTCAATAATACAAGGTAGGTAATAATTGATGCCAGAATTCAAAGTCCTCTTTCTTCATTGTAATGAATATTCACAACACAGTGGATGAAGAAGACAAGAAACGTGAACTTTTAAGTTGTAAAACACTGACGATGTCCCAGAAGTCCACAGCTCAGATGTAGACGTTTCAGTGCCTAAGTTATACAAAGTTTTCCACATCATCAAGAAAGAATTGATATAGTTGGGAGAAAAAGAAGAAAAGAAAAAAGCTCTGTGAAAGAGGAACAAGCTATCCGCCTGAGAAATAGGCAAAATTATGCTGTATAGATTTTCTGACAGCACGCCTGAAAATTTTCTGGGAGGCTGTCTGAGAAAGAACAGGACTCTTGCTGTAGAGAGTCCCAGATAATGGCCCTTTTAAGGCATTGATTTGGGAGTGGGTATTGTGTTGATCCCTATGGCTGATATATAACCTCAGAGACACATCATTCCTTTCTTCTATTTTTTTTTTTTTTTCTGAGACAGAGTCTTACTTTCTTGCCCCTGGTAGAGTGCTGTGGCTTCATAGTTCACAGCAACCTCAAACTCTTGGGTTTAAGCAATTCTCTTACCTCAGCCTCCCAAGTAGCTGGGACTACAGGTGCCTGCCATAATGCCTGGCTTTTTTTTTTTTTTTAATTTTGGTTGTAGTTGTCATTGCTGTTCAGCAGGTTGGGCTAGGTGCAAACCCACCAGCCTTGGTGTATGTGGCCAGAGCCCTAGCCACTGAGCTACGGGTGCTGAGCCCCATGATTGAAATTTATATTCACTTTGTCACTAAACAGCAGCTATAAATGTGTATGTAGATAACATTATGAACAAAATTTGTTTAATTATTGCTATGGTTTGAGTTCATCCACACCCAAACTCATCTTAAAATTTAATCCCCACGATGGAGGCATTGGGAGGTGGGAGGGGACTTAATGGGAGTCATTTGGGTCGTGGGTGGGCCCTTCATGAATGGCCTCGTGTCCCTTTCATGGTAGTGAGATATTGCTCTTGTGGGACTGGATTAGTTCTCGTGGGAATGTTCCTGCAGGCATGAGTTGTGACAAACTCCTTGGGTTTTGCCCCTTTTCAAATGTCCTCTTCTCCTTTGACCTTTTACCTTGCGGTGACACATGGTGAAGCATGAGCACAGCAGCCCTCACCAGAAGTCAAGCAGATGCTGGCGCCGTGTTTTTTGTACTTCCCAGCCTGCAGAACCATGAGCTAAATAATTTTGTTTCCTTTATAAATTACCCAGCCTCAGGTATCCTCTCATAGCAACACCAACAGACTAAAACAATTATCTAAGTTTAATTTGTCTCCTAAGTATGAACTACCAAATGTACTTTTCCTCCTGCTCTGAAATACATGTGTGCACAAAAATTTAAATAATAAATAACTTGCTCTCCATTTCTCAATCACATACTCTTGTAAACTAATGAATACCCTTTCACAGAACATTGTGGACACAATCTTTTTTTTTTTTTGAGACAGAGCCTCAAGCTGTCCCCCTGGGTAGAGGGCCATGGCATTACAGCTCACAGCAACCTCCAACTCCTGGGCTCAAGCGAGTCTCTTGCCTCCGCCTCCCAAGTAGCTGGGACCACAGGCGCCCGGCCACAACGCCTGGCTATTTTTTGGTTGCAGCCATCATTGTTGTTTGGCAGGTCGGGCTGGGGATTGGAACCCCCCACCTTAGGTGTATGTGGCTGGCGCCTTAGCCGGTTGAGCTATAGGCGCTGAGTCCTGGCATTTTATCTTACGGACAGTGCAGGTGTACAATACTAAGGCAGCTTTGGCAGCAGCCTGTTGGTCATATCCTTGTTTCTTCTTTTGTCCGGCTTGCTTTTTGGCTTTTTTCTGCAGAGACTGAATCTTCTGCTATCCATGAGCCATATATGGGCCAGGACAGTCTTGCATTGGAGAGACAGCGCAGCTCAAGGGGGCCAGGGTGCTCACTTCAGCCTCCTTTACCTGCCAAGGAGGGAAAAGAGGAGAGACCGGAGCACTGACTCAGCCTAGCGCCCGCCTGAGGGTAAGAATATTTGAATATGGATGGACCTAGGTTTTTGCTTCAGCTCTTATCACTTACTAGGTAAGTGTAAGCATACAGTGTAAGGTATGGGGAGGTTAATGTCTCAGTTTTCTTATCAGTAAAATGGAAATCTCAATTTTTACCACAAAATATATTGTAAGGCTTGAATGAGTTAGGGTTTGTAAAACCTAAGGGGCAGACAATAGTAGTGGTTTCTTCTTTCTATATTTGTCAAAAACTAAAATGAGTGTCAGCACAGTAAAATGGACATTATTTGTTGTTGTTTCTCTCCCACTGGGTAGCAGCTATGCCCTCTGGCATGCAAGGCAATTGATTCCATGTTCATTTCCAAGGGTGGGCCGTGTTTGCTCCAATCTCACACCTCTTGCTATAGAGATTGGTTTGAGACAGAGGTTTGTGTTTATGCCAGTCAACACCTTGCATTTCCCTGCTGCAGGAAATGATTCGGGAACTGGCAGGTGTCACATTATGGACAACACATGAGAAGATAATTTTCTGGGTGCTTTTGGGAAACAAAGTTCCATGCCCCTGTGGAATAGGTCCCAGAAGCCAGATGCTTCTCTCTCCCCGACTATGGAAGGCAGGAGGCATAAAGGATTCGCTGCGATCTTCCTTTCCACCCTCTGAAGGATTGCTGAAAATCCCTGACAGGAGGCAGATTAATAAGAGAAAAGGCATCCAAAGTTATTTGATTATAATTTTATGTGACATGGGAGCCTTCAGAACGAAGTCCCAAAGATACAGGGGAAATTGTCTGTTTTTATGCTTTGGGTCAACAGAGTATTGACAGTTGTGTAGCACAGGACTAGACAAAATGGATATGATTTAATGCCAATAAACTGACTGGGAAAACCCAGAAAGACCTGTCTGTCAAGATTCTTTTTGTCTTCTGTGAGCATGTATTCTTTTCTTCTGGATATGGGACAGGACCCTTTCTGGAATGGGGGAGTCTAATAAGCCACAATCAAATAAGGTAGGTCAGATATTTTCCTTGTGGTCAGTTTTCTATATAGAAAGGTGGGAGGGAGGGCTTAAGAGTAATAATTTTAGGTTTTATGACTGGCTTTAGGGAAAAGAGCTTCTGGTTTCTATGACTGCCTCAGGGGAGAACGGAGGGCTGAAGACAGAGGGTAGGAGGAAGTCAAGGAGCTGCTTATGAGGCCTTCATTTTGAGGTGCTGTTCTTTGAGTTCCTATGCAACCATAAAACGGAACTGACAATAAGGGGCTCAATGCTGCTGCTAAGTGAGAGGTAAAGCAGCCCTGAAACCTGAACCACCCCTGGACTCTGGGCTTTAGAGAGTCTTGATATCATCTGCAATGTTTAAGTCACTTTGTTCTCAAATATAATAACGTGTGATCGAATGTAGGAACCAATATGGAGACCAGGGTTATGTTTTGTTGATAGGGATGGTCTCGGACCAACCTATAAATCCAGTTACGTTTGCTTCTAGCATCCCATGCCCGCTGCCAGCTCTCTATTGAAACCCCTTGTTTCTCCCCTGAATCACTTCTCCATTTCTGCTCTCATCTTCTAAATTTGTTTATCCCTCTTTTCACTCTTATTTAAAATAAAGTATAAAGTATGCCTTCTCAATTGAGGAAAAAAGGGGATCCTGATTCACACTAAAGTATTGGTGACCAAAGGATTTTTCAGGTAACGGAGCAAGACACACAGTTCGATAGTCCTAACAATAGTAGGATATCTGATATGGTCTACAGCAAATGGATCGACCATGATGTTCTTGAAGCCTCTCACAACAAATTATGACAGTGGCTACCATGTTAATGTGTTTACCACTCTACCTCCTTAAGTTTTTATTTTTGGCCTCCTCTGGGGTGGTTTCTGGAAAAAGGTCATAGCATCTCCATCCTATTAAAATCATGACGACTATAAATAACAAAGGAAGTGAGCAACTGGAAGGCATCCCATCATTAAATATTCAGGAGCCAGAGGATAGCTGATCCTGCGGTATCACAAAGTCTCTGCCCTTCAGAAGTCTGCAAGATCAGAGCCTGGTGGGATGAGAGAAACACAGCAACGAGGAGCTCTTCACTCCTGACCTGCCTGTCCTGGAAGGGCCGGAAACATTAGATTGAAATGGGCTGAGAATTTTAACTTGACCTTCTAAAATGTTCTTGATTGTCACATTTTTACCTCCACTGGACCATCCCCCATCTTCCTTCTCTCTTTGCTTAGAGATTCTAATTCCTTTGTCAACCATAGTTAAATTTTTACTCTTTGGGGATGGATTCCTACCTCAGAAAAATGTACAAAATTTGATGCACAATTTAAATTCCTGAAGCCTACCTACCCTCAAAGGTAGGAAGAACCCTCCAGTGAAGACCTTATTGTATCTTGAGGAATTTAGGAATCTATTTCTCTAGACTAGGCCTTCTGTTTTGACCACATTCTCTCAAGTCAATCTACACCCATTTGGGGTTTAGGTTCCAAATTGTACCAAGAAAACCCTTGAGGGTTTTTTTTTCAGCTATGTGCCCAAAAGACCTCAGATTTCACCATGTCTTCATGGGCATCTAATATGACTGTCATAGAAAAGAAATACTGGCTCGGCGCCTGTGGCTCAAGTGGCTAAGGCTCCAGCCACATACACCTAAGGTGGCGGGTTCGATTCCCCAGCCCGGGCCCGCCAAACAACAATGATGGCTGCAACCAAAAAATGGCCAGGCGTGTGGTGGGCACCTGTGGTCCCAGCTACTTGGGAGGCTGAGGCAGGAGACTCGCTTGAGCCCAGGAGTTGGAGGTTGCTGTGAACTGTGATGCCATGGCACTCTACCCAGGGGGATAGCTTGAGGCTCTGTCTCAAAAAAAAAAAAAAAGAAAAGAAATCCTTTTTGCTGTGCTGTGTGCTTCATGTAAGCCATGGGAGTAAGATCTTGTCCTTAAACCTGCATTGTCAGGCAACCTTCTTGGTCAGGAAACCTGTTTCACAGTCTGCTGAAATTACTCTTGCTACACCGTAAGGCTGATTTTCATTTCGACTGTCCTCCCCAAACCTGTATAAGTCCACAGAGTGAGCCAGTAGGGACTGTGGTTTATCACAGCCTCGCAGTGAAAACAGCAGAAGTAGCTTCAGGGTGCTACGGCATCTGGTTGATAATGGAAAATCCAGATCTGGACCGACGGAGGTTATACTTGGAGGAAATGCCATCACATGAGCAAAGTTCCTGCTCTAAGGAGAGAATGTATGGATGTTCCCATACTGGAGAAGCCATGGGTCTTCCAAAAGGAGAGCAGCACTTTTTATTTCCCATCCTTCACTATCTTAAGGCCATGGGAAAGCTCAGGCAGTGTTAGGATTTTGACTCATAAGGAAATGAGACTTCATAGGAAGCAGCTTTATCTCTAATTCAAAATTGCAGTACGTTTCATTTCTCTACACATTTGCAACCAGTGGGTGAGGGAACAGTGTTCATACTTATTAGTAAAGACCTTTATCTGTAGAGGAGGGGAACATGGCTTCATGTCATTGCAATCTTACTATGATTTCAATTTCAGATCATTTCACACCTACTAAACATTTCTTATATATAGCCCATGTTTCAGGAAAATTAGCCTTTCTTTTCCCCTGTGTTCCTTCCTTTTTTCTTTTCTTCCTTCTGACCTTCCTTTTTTCCTGCCTTCCTGTCTCCTTGCATCCTCAGCTGAGAATCATTAGGTAACACAGCACGTTTCAGGAAGTTTGCACCAAGATTGAATTCAATCACACCACTAGTTGTTGGCTTCCTTCTCTGTACAGAGGCAGGTCTTGTACACACCAAAGTATGAACTGAATAGATATTTGCCCTGATAAAGTTTGGTGTTTAAGAAGGACAAAAACAAGCAGACAAATTACAAATTGTGTGGTGTAAAGGAGAACAGTAAAAATGTGATCATGATGGTTTGGGAATTTGAAGAGAGGAGACCTTCATTCGAGGCATTGGGTGTTGAAGTATGGGGCGGGGGAGCTTTAGGCCAACAGGCGTGTATAGCTGAGTTGGATTCCAGAGTTCTGGATGGACTCACTAGGTCCCCTTTGAATAGTCATTGAGTTGGATTGTTTACGGGTTGTGGCAAGTATTGGCCACTGGGTTAATTTCCTCATATTCTACAAGGAAGAAATGATGTAACTTTTGAGTGAAGGTTTTATGGGAAACCCAGAAACTCTTCACAGCCTTAGAAACTGTGCTTGGGTTCTTGGCCATATAGGCATTTGCATGGCCTATTTTTGTAAAGTCCAGCCCTAGAAACCCGATAGGAAATGACAGTATAAAAAGATAACCCATCACGGTGGTCAGATGGGTAATTTGACCCATCTGTTTGCTATATACTTGGCCTGAACTTTGAAAAAACTACAAGAACAGGTTTGTGGGACTGTGGGCATAAATATTTTGATCAGACTTATTAGAACTTCTTTGACTGCAATGATCATACTTTTAGAAATGAAAGTCTCACCACTAGATCTGAGAAAAGCTGGATTCTTTTTCCATTACCACTTCTCTCTGACCTGTCAAAATGAGTCACTCTAAATTCCTCTTACTTCATTTTCCCCATATTTTCTGCACCATGAGGTTTAAACCAACTTTCTAAAGGGAAGTGCTAAACACATGCACACATTGCTTCCTTTCTACCCACTTTCACTGTCTCCTCCTCACGTCTGGTACTGGTAAGAAAGCTGGGCTCAAGCTACATATAAGAGACCATGCGAACAGCCCAGGTTGAAAAATGCAGTCACTTGGCTTGGTGTCTGTAGTTCAGTGAGTAGGTCACTGGCTACATACACTGAGGATGGTGGGTTTGAGCCAGGCCAGGGTCTGCTAAACAGCAATGACAATGGCTAATAAAAAATAGCTGGACGTTGTGGCAGGCACCTATAGTCCCAGCTACTTGGGAGGCTAAGGCAAGGGAATTGCTTAAGAGTTTGAGGTTGTTGTGAGCTATGACACCACAGCACTCTACTGACAGTGACATAGTGAGTCTCTGTCGCCAAAAAAAAAAAAAAAAAAAAGAAAGAAAGAAAGAAAAGGGCTCGGCGCCTATAGCTCAACTGGCTAGGGCGCTAGCCACGTACACCTAGGGTGGCAGGTTCGAATCCCCCGCCCGGACCCGCCAGGCAACAAGGACGACTGCAACCAAAAAAAAAAAAAAAAATGGCCGGGCGTTGTGGCGGGCGCCTGTGGTCCCAGCTACTTGGGAGGCGGAGGCAGGAGACTCGCTTGAGCCCAGGAGTTGCAGGTTGCTGTGAGCTGTAGTGCCATGGCACTCTACCCAGGGGGACAGCTTGAGGCTCTGTCTCAAAAAAAAAAAAAAAAAAAAAAAGAAAGAAAAGAAAAGGGAAAGAAAAATGCAATCACAGGACAAAAGTTAAGAACTTGAAACAGAGTGAACATCTGGGAGACAAGGGTACATGGGAGGTTGCCAGAAAGATTTGAAATTACAAGGAACCAAAATTGGTCAATCTTAGAAATACCCGCAAAACAGAAACCAAGAAGGGAAATGTCAGAGAGGAGAAGGGGAATGTGAGCCCAGAGACACATCATTAGATGTCCCTTCCTCATTACCGTCCTCTCTGACCAGAGGTTCTCAGCCAAGGGTCATTTTACTTTCCAGAGGACATTTGTCAATGTCTGGAGATATTTTTGGTTATCGCAACATGTTGGGGGTTGAGGGGTGCTGCTACTGATACCGAGTGAGTAGAGCCAAGCAACGCTGCCAAACATCCTCCAACTCTCAGGGCAGACAATGGAGAATTGTGTGGCCTAAGATGTCCGTGATGCCAAGATTGAGAACCGCTGCTCCCAAGAGCTCATACTTACCAACATCACTGCTTTATCGTACTTACTGCTATTTTTCTGATTATAAAAAGTAATTATTAACGTGTGAAAAGTTAATCTGAAACATTTATCAATATATTAAATAATGCTTTTTTAATCTGAAACATTTTATCAGTATATTAAATAATGTTTTTTTAACCATCCCATTGATTATGCCATGGAAGTTCATAGTCTATTTTCCCCAGGGCCAAAAGTTGTGAAATCAAATGTCAAATTAACCTCAACTGCAGCCTAACGCTGATGCATGTTATGCGACCACTTGGGAGAGAATTATGAAGTCCGCACCTTTTCTCTCTCTAATTGTTTCAACAGCAGGAAATACTTTGACATCGTTTTTACAGAGAAAAATAACTGTAGTCAAAGTCATTTCAGAAAAGGGTAATTTAACATGTTGAAGGGAGAGTAACAGTTTTTGAAATGTTGAGATAAAATGCAATCTGTTTCAAATGAAAAGCTGAGGTCTTAGAAGCCTGCACCTGGAGCTAAGCCCAGCACCCACTGAAGAGTCATGAATGGCACCATAATCAGCGTGAAGATCCGGAGAGGCATTCAGGGAAAATTGCAGGAATTAGGAACCGCTAGGGATGAAAAGCACCCTGATTACATTATGGGTTTGGAGGCCAGAGAAGAGTCAGCATGACAAAGGACCTCCTACATGAAGGAACAACTTGGTTCATTTACTGTGCTTCCAGATGTCTGTAACACAGACCAACATGTAGGCATTAGGTCTGAAAAGAGAATCTGGTGTGGTTAGGATAGCTGCCTGGTACTGCACCAAGTTGAAGGACACAAAGTTGAGGGCTGGGCTGCCTAGGTTGAGTCTTTATTTTATATTTACTATAAGGTGACCAGATTTTAACATTGGTAAAGTGGGACACCATTGCTTGATGGGGGAGGGGGGGTTTCTTAATTAAAGATATGGTCTATATGGAGCAACAAAAATTTTCATAGAACACAAAAATAGTATTGTCATATACATTTTTTAATTTCAACATAAGTACAATTTACAAGTATAATACATTTAAAAATTATGTGTAGTATTATTTTATTCTTTGGCATATTTCTTGTCGAATTCTAACAACTGATCAATAATGCGAACTTTGATAAGCAGTTCTTGATAATCAGTTCTCAACAATTATTTGTTATTATTAAAGTTTAACATTATAAAATTAACAAAAATAATATAAAACTCATATTCTGGCGAAATAGCCACATGACAGCCGGAAACCGT
>CAUYTI010115195.1:0-11198 GCA_963575145.1 Galago senegalensis
GTCCCAGCTACTTGGGAGGCTGAGGCAGGAGACTCGCTTGAGCCCAGGAGTTGGAGGTTGCTGTGAGCGTGATGCCATGGCACTCTACCCAGGGGGATAGCTTGAGGCTCGGTCTCAAAAAAAAAAAAAGAAAAAACATCCACATGTGGCTAATGGCTGCTGAATTAGAAGGCACAAGTGTAGAACACTGCCTTTATTGCAGAAAGTTTTATTGGACTACAACTAGTCCAACAGAATGAGTTCTGATCTAGATAATTCACAGTGATGACATTCAGTTACATCTGTTCTTTTTCTCATTTGGGACACTTGGAGGTAGGATTTCTTTCTAGTAGAATTATTACAAAGCAAAAAAATGAAAATGTCTCCCAATTGCAGCAAGAAATATATGAATTTTGTGGAATATTTCATGTCCTACTTTCTTCACTTACTACTTATATAAATTATTTGAGGATAGGAAACCTTAGGTTTACAGTAGAATATTCTAGGAATACCAGTGACAGAATATTAGGCCTTACTTTTTTTCCAGATAAAGGAGCAGTTACCACCTGGTGAATGGCCAAGAAGTCTCTTGGCCTGGACTGCAGGATTTTCCAAGAATCTCCTGCTACGGTTAGATAAAGGTAGCTACTGGGGCAGGCCAGTAGGTCAACCAGTGAAGAAAAACCCAAACCGTATAGTGGTTAGACTTGTCTCCAGTGCCTAAAGGGGATTTCTAAAGTAGAACAGGAAAAAGAGGCTTCTTTGCTTTCTTTTTGAAGATGGAAAAAAGAAAAAGCCTGTTGCCCAGGCTGGAATGCAGTGACTAAGTAGCTAGGAGTGCCACTATTCTTGGATAATTAAAAAAAATTGGGGAGGAGGAGGCTGAGGCAAGAGAATTGCTTAAGTCCAAGAGCTTGAGGTTGCTGTGAGCTGTGATGCCACAGCACTCTATCAAGGGTGACATAGTAAGACTCTGTCTCAACAAAAAAAAATTTTGTTTAGAGATGAGGTCTTGCTATTTTGCCCAGGCTGGTCCTGGCCTCAATCATTCCTCTCATCTTGGACCCCCAAAGTTCTGGGATTATAAGTGTGAGTCACTGCACCCACTTAATTTTCTCAGGAAACTGAAGCATCCACCATCAGGATCAGACTTCTGCCCCAACCTCATACAACAAGAGTTGAGACTTAAGACTTGCTGGGCAAACTTGCTCACGCTGGCAGCTATGAACTAAAGCTTGCAGGTGATACAATGATATGAGATGGCATGGTGAAGAACAACAGAAAAACATGGCTTTGGGGTTAGAAACCCTGAGTTTGAATCCTGAATCCATATTGCTGTATTACCCTGAGCTAGTTAACAAACCTTCCTGAGGCTTGTTTTTGTCATCTGTCACCCAGATGAAACATTCAGAGGCTAAGCATCTCCAATTCTTGAGGCTGTTGTAGAGTTGTGAGGATTAAGGGAGAGGATTGCACAAATCATGTGACATCCAGGAGACAGTAGCTGTGTTGTTATGCACTTGTCATCTGCAGGTTACATGAGAAAAGATCACCCATTTGTGTAATTTTGTCTCCATTTCCACCTCAATCACTAGTTCTATGGCCACACCTTCAACTCAGTCATTTCAATAGAATTGCATTGTCCTTTAAAACATCCTACATTACCATTCAGAGATCCCAGGAAATACACCAGAAAGTGATAGAACTATGCTGTTTTAGATAGGATGGTCATGGAAGCTTCTGAGATAAGATGGCACTTGGGCATGGAAATTTAAGCATAAAGCATAGCATAGGGAACCATGTAGCTATCTGGGAATAAAGTATTCAAGCAGGAGGGATATGTGCAGAGGTCCTGAAGTTAAAGCATACTTGAGGTGTGTCCCAGCAGCAGGATGAGCCTCTGTGGAACTTCTGTAGCTAGAGTGCAGTGAGTGAGGTGTGTAGTGGTGGGAAATGAGATCAGAGAGAGAGAGCTGGGATGAGATCACATAGGCTTTGTAGCCAAAGAAAAGGATTTGGGATATTTTTTCTGAGAGGAAGAAAGCCAGTGGAGGGCTTTGAGCACAGGTACATCATGATCTGACTTACATTTCAGAAGGATCAGTTGGCTGCTGACTGAAGAATGGACTGGGGTGGGGAGCAAGTTAGGGGTTTGCTCCATTACTCCAGGTGTGATAAGATGGTACCTGAATGATGTGGTTGCTATGCAGGTGGTGTGAAGTACTGGACCGAGCATTCGTTTGAAGATATATCTGACAAGGTTTGCTGAGTACATGGTAGGTGCATAGTTTATAGTTGCCAAGTGGATGGATACACAGAGGGGAACATTCTGGAGTGAGGCAGGACTTTTCTCTGCCCTGGATGGAATATCCTGCCACTGCCTGCCTTTGCTCTTGCCATGCTCACCTGCAGCTAGCTGTTTGAGGATTAGTACTTTATTCAACATACCTTGACTCTGGAGAGAGTTGTCCTCAAGATTGAATATGGGGATATTGCCCTTGGAAAATATCAGCCATTCTAATTTAGTAAATTGGGATTCTGGTTTATCTATAATTAATTCTCTTGTCCAATTTTGTTCAGTCTGACTGTCTTTCTTTGTACTGGTGAAGTTGAGCTCCAAACCTGAAAATTTGATCCCAAACTCTGGAAATGCCGTGGTCCCACCCGGTTCTTTGATAGTGCTGAGCCCATTTTTAGCCATGAATTAGACTCCTTTTTGAGAGTTTCTCCGATTTTAGCAATACATGGTTCTTATTACTATTCAAATTTAGATTTTAAAATTTCTGATGTGTAGAATTAATGTAATTGTGTAGGAACCCCATTTTTATTGTCAGAAGATTCATAGAGTTCTTCTTTACTTAAGGCCCTTTCTTCTATTCCAAGGGCAACAATAATGCTTGCCAGGGCCTGGAATAGAGTGAAGCAACTGGGATGACTAAGTTGCAATATTTAAGGAAGAACTCCCTCTCAGGATGATGCAGGTGTAGGGTCAGCACCGGAGAGTGAGTGCCTCCTTAAATGTTGTGCTCTGGGCTCCTGCTAGTTCCACCCTAGTTCCAGCTCTAATACCTACTGAGAAACATTTTAGTTTATTAACCAGGCAGCTGTAGCATCAAGAGCAGGACCAGTTCCCCACTGTTTGGCCATGACTGTGTAACAGAAAGCTGCTTTCAGAGGAAGCAAATGGCATGGAAAAGAGCCATATTCTGGAAAGCTCTGCCAACTTAGAAATTAAAACCAGTGGGAAAATGGGGATGAACATTATGGAGTTTTGTTTCATAATCAACTCAACAAGCCACTGCCATTCCATTTGTTGAAGGCTACCTAGATCTACTAATTCTATCTATAGCATTTCTATCTTGTTTTCAGTTTCTCAGATATGGCATTTAAAAAATGTTAATTCTCTACTATCTTCTGTGTCTTCTTTATGCATATTACAAAATTAACAGAATAAATAATGGCTGTAGTATAAATGCTATACACAATCAAGGGCTTATTTTTAAGGTTGGGTCAGTAATTTCCATTTCAAAATGAGCCTAAATTGACTGAGAGATTCTAAATTAGCTCTTTAGTTTTTACCCTAAATCACTGATAATGCTGCTATTAATTTCAATTATTTAGAGACAGCATTAATACAAGTGAAACAAGAACAGCAATGACAGAAAGGAATAAATTACTTGGTGCAGGACAGAATGACATTTTGACTAGCACAGAGACTTTTTTTCTTTCACACACTTTGTGCTTTGACATTTCACTTGGCACAAACATTTCACAAATTCTTGACCTAATCAGACGTACTGTTGTTTAGCAATTGCTGACATGACATATTTTAACCTTAAGCTCTCCAGATTTCAAATGTTACCTTTTCCTGTCAATCAGGGTTGGATGACGTCCAAAAAACAGTCCAAGGAAAAGTCTGTGTACCTAAGAGGTTAAGTGTTGCATTTGCCCAAAACAGAAGGAGCAGTTTGAAGTAGGAGCTAGGAGAGGGGCAGGAGAGATGGTGTCACTTAGGGAAATTTTAGGGTGACAACAGGGTAAAAAGACAGACCCCTAGAGAACCCTGGCATCTTGAGAGAGACAATAGTCCCAAACATAAAATACCCGGGAATAGAACAAGAAGAAAAATGTGGAGCACATATGATGAAAAATAAAACTTAGTATAGAAAAGATTTAAATAATGGAGAAATACACTATTTTCCTTAAAGAATGTATTGTATAGAAATGTCACTTCTCAAATTACTGTTTAGGGGTGACTTGATTGTTTCTCGGCCTCAGCGCCTGTGAGTATGGAAAGAGGTCAAATTCATATTAATACCCAGATTTTGTTAGTTTATTAGCTTTTAGTGACCTCTTATCTCTTCTAGGTCTTTACTCAAGAATAAGCCAACTTACATTGTTCTGTTCTGCTCTCTTTTAAGGTATATGTCAGTTGGGGGGGCGGCACCTGTGGCTCAGTGAGTAGGGTGCCAGCCCCATATACCTAGGATGGCAGGTTCAAACCCAGCCCTGGCCAAACAGCAACAGCAACAACAAATAGCCAGACATTGTGGCGGGTACCTGTAGTCCCAGCTACTTGGGAGGCTGAGGCAAGAGAATCACCTGAGCCCAAGAGCTGGAGGTTCCTATGAGCTGTGATATTACAGCACTCTACAGAGGGTGACAAAGTGAGACACTAAAAAAAAAAAAGGTATATGTCAGTTATAAATGCTTTTGGGTGCAAGTAATAAAACAACTCCACCAACAGTGGTTTTAATAGTAAAGACATTTACTTGTCTCTGATTAGTCCAGAGGTAGACAGTTCCAGGTGGGATGCATTGGCTCACTTACCAAAATCATCAAGGACCGAGGCTCTTCCTACATTTCCACTATCCCAATTTGGGAAAATTCCTTTTTGTCCTTAGCCTATTGTGTTGTGGATACAAGCTGGAAGAGCCACAGCTCCAAGCATAATGTCCACATACAACCATGTTGGAGACAGGAAGAAAGGTCAGGGAGAGAAGGACTTTCTTCTCATAAGGCTGTGCCTTTTTCTCAGGCAAGGCAATTTTTTCCCCAGCATCTCTCTCACCCCTATCAGACTTCCCTTTATATCTCACTGGTCAAAGCTGGGTCATGTTAACCACCTCTAGACCAAGTCCTGGCCAAAGGAAATGGCAATAGCCATACTGGGCTTTAACTAAACATTATTCAGCCATGGGTGCTGGGTACAAGACTTTCAGAAGAAAAGTGTAGTTCTGTTAGCTATGAAGAAGAGGTGTGTGTTTGGCAGGCATACAATAGAATTTGCCCAATGCTGCAGCACCTACAGGCCGTGAGAAAGGGCCCACTGCTCTGGGGCTGCTGCACACTCCTATTGGATGGGCAAAGCATAGACACTTTTCCCTGTAGTTGCTCCAAGTCCTCAGAGTATCAAAGCTGCTTAGCTGCCTGCAGTAAAGAGGGACAAAGAGTGGCCTTCTCAGCAAAGTGCATGGTGTTGCCTGGATCCCACAGCCACATTCCTTGTGACCAGTCTTGCAAAGGGGCTCACAGAAACAGTTCCTGCCTCCTGACCCCTCTTTTATGTAGACTTTGCTGCAGACCCCGCAGATGGGCTCACTCAACATCCATTTACATCTCCCTTCTCCCACCTCCATCCTAGAAGTTGGAAGTTAAACATCATCCTGCAGTCTCTTATGCAGAAAAAGGTAGTCAAAGTCAGTGACTTTGATAGGACAATGATAGAAAAGAAGAAATTTGCTAACTGTTTCTGGAAAACTTTTCCTTTTCTGATGAATACCAACTTGGATCATATGGCCATTTAAGTTTAACATGATCCTAGTTGAAGTTGTTAATGAGATTCTTTAGGTTGGATGACAGATAAATTATTTTAAAGTTTGTTTGGAAGAATAGACAAATGAGAATAGCTAGGATATAAGCTTTATCAATGCATTATGCTTTGAAAAGTATTTCTCATTCTGAAACCCATTACATACTTATCTTATTTTTTTCCGGTTTCATTTTTTATTTTTTAAAAAATCCATCAAAGAGTCACTATATTCAAACTTAAGAGGCAAGTCACAAATTGGGAAAAGTCTCCCTGTTTCAGCATGGTGACAGCAAAGCAGGATGTTGGGGTGGGGCAGAGAACCAGTGTTACTGGAGCATGGGGTCTCCTTTACCCTATAAGCTGTGCTGAAAAGTGCACAAAGAGGGACAAAGAGTGGCCTTCTCAGCAAAGTCCTGGATCCCACAGCCACAAACCAGTGTAGGCTGGGGCTGTATTATCTACTGTATACTGCAAACCAGTATAGGCTGGTGCTATATTATCTTCCCCATTTTGTCCATGAGGAAATTAAGAAGTAAAGTAATCTGCCCAAGATTTAGTGGGATGAATTGAGATCCAAATCCAGGGTCTTTTGATAATAAAAAGCCAAAGTTTGTATTCTTTCTACCATACCTCACTGCCAACACAATCTTAACTGAAAAAGGTTAACTTTCCAATGGAATTAGAAATAATCCATGAAACCAACATATAAAAAATTACATGCTCATACAAATGATGAAACAGAGGCTCAAGCGCTAAGGCGCCAGCCACATACACCAGAGGTGGTGGGTTGGAATCCAGCCCCAGCCTGCCAAACAACAATGACAACTACAACCAAAAAATAGCCAGGCATTGTGGTGGGCGCCTGTAGTCCCAGCTATTTGGGAGGCTGAGGCAAGAGAATCGCTTAAGCCCAGGAGTTGGAGGTTGCTGTGAGCTGTGATGTCATAGCACCACAGCACTCTATCCAGGGCGACAGCTTGAGGCTCTGTCTCAAAAACAAAAACAAACAAAGAAAAAAAGCAAATGATGAAAATAAATGTAGGGCGGTGCCTGTGGCTCAAGGAGTAGGGTGCCAGCCCCATATGCTAGAGGTGGTGAGTTCAAACCCAGCCCTGGCCAAAAAAAAAAGAAAGAAACACAAATGTCATCTAGCAAGGGGAGAAGGAGAGGTAGGTAGGAGAAGAAGGAGGGTGACTGGCCAGAGGAGGGAGGGTGTTTGGCGGGATCTCACCTAATGTGTACGATGTGAGGGTGTTCTGAACACCCCCCAGGTGAAGGGCTCTTCTACAACTTGAACTTTACTTTGGAAGTGAGATCAATGTAACCTAAAAATTTGTACCCTCATGTTAATTTGAAATAACAAAAATAAATAAGCAGAGGAATGGATTAGAAGGAGGGTAATTTGAGAGATGTTGTGCAGGAAAGAAGGGGTGTAAATTAAGGGGTAAACATGGAAGTTAAAGTTATCCATAGTAGATAGTTCAATATTGGGCATAGGGTCATTGGGAATAGGTAGGTAAAAGGATGGACCTCCAATCCAAGTTGCCTGTGACATGGACTTAATTCTTGGTCACACGTGGCTGAGGCAGCATGTGCTAAAAAGTGCACAAACCTCTTATATCTAACAGATATTCTCTGATCCTCTTTCGACTTTTACTAACCACATGTCAAAATAAGAATGAAATGGAATGCTTAAGTAATCCAACCACAGTCTCCATCAGATTGCAATTTTCTCTCCTCCAAAGATACCAAAGCTGGCCAGGCGTGGTGGCTCACACCTATAATTCCAGCACTCTGGGAAACCGAAGAGGGTGGATTGCCTGAGCTCAGGAGTTTGAGACCAGCCTGGGCAAGAGCAAGACCTGGGCTCTAAAAAATAGCTGGGATTTGTGGTGGGTGACTGTAGTCCCAGCTATGTGGGGGCCTAAGGGAAGAGGATCACTTGAGCCCAAGAGTTTGAGGTTGCTGTGAGCTATGATGCTACGGCACTCTACCCACAGCAACAAAGTGAGACTCTGTTTAAAAATAAACAAACAAACAACAAAGTTCAAGGCTGGTGTTCTTTCCTTAGGTATTCTGATCCTGCACTCTCAGACATCAGTGATGCAGTCTCAGAGCTACATTGCAAGATGTAGTTACAGCAATGAAACTTGCTAGCAACAAACACACAATAAGCACAATTTTACTCCATGGATTAAATACTCCATGCTGTTTTTCCTTGATTAACATAGCATAAGTATTGTACAATTGCACCCATAGCTGTTCAGAGAATGGTATTTTTTTAATAGGTACATTATATTTATTTATTTTATTTATTTTATTTTTGTAGAGACAGAGTCTCACTCTATTGTCCTCGGTAGAGTGCCATGGTGTCACACTGCTCACAGCAACCTCCAACTCCTGGGCTGAGGAGATTCTCTTGCCTCAGCCTCCCGAGTAGCTGGGATGATAGACACCTGCCACAATACCCGGCTATTTTTTATTTTTATTTTTTCTGTTGTTGTTGTAGTTCAGCTGGGGCTGGGTTTGAATCTGCTACCCTCGGTATATAGGGCCGCCATTCTACCCACTGAGCCACAGGCATCGCCCAGTACCTTATATTTAAAGAGGAATGGCCATTGTGTATCTGTAAAGGTAAAATGTAATTAAATAAAAGCAATTGAGCTCACCATGGGTAATTTCTATTGGTACTACTCATATGACTGGACAATAAACTCCACGGTGAAATAGTTCTATTTAAAACTAATGTGGCTCAATTTACAGCCAGCTTTTCAAAATCTTAACATCAGTTACTTTATTAACACAATTACAGCCATCAATAATTCAAACTGATTAAACTTGAAGATGAAAAATTCAACATATGAAAGGTTATAAAGCCCAATAAAATTTGGCAAATTTCTAAATGTAGATCAGATGGCACACAGAAGTAGGTTTATGTTGTTTGAAAAGAAATCTTTAATACAAGTAATATGAGAATAAAACACCCGTTTGTCAAACTAATCAATAGACAGAGCTGAAGATGATCCCCATCATTTTTTAAGAAGTACAAGTGACTGAGATAAAAATTCATTTAGTCTCTTTAATAATGAAAAAGAGCACTCATTTAAAAATGGCCACCTTCTTTTCCTAGTTTAGTTTATTTGCTTATTATTTTACAAGAGCTCTGAGCTATTGCTTTGATGTCTGTAAAAGCTATAATTTTGCTGCAAACCTTGAAATTAATTTAGAAACAATTTGATGGCCCATTTTTTAGTAAAGAATTTAAGAAAGAAGCAGGTAAAGCTAATCTCAATGCATTGGCATGAACATTTTTAAAGAGTATATGTGGGTGGAAAAATATATTCTTGCTTCAGATGGTCTTTAAATATTTATAATACCATATTTATATATGAGACTTGCACACATATCAAGGCAGTTCCTGGTACAAAGTAGGTGCTTAGGAAATGTTTGCTGAATAAACGATTAACATACATCACCAAACATTGATAAGCGCACGTCACCATGCCCGCCATAGATACACTATCTAAAACTTAGGGAATTTTAAACATTAAAAAATCTTATTCAAATGATGTGTGGCATATTTGCTGGAGGGGATAGGGCACAAAGTCTCTCAGACAAATGTCACCTCACATGTGTTTTGTTTGTTGCACAGCATGACAATTTTAACTACCTTTTCCAGAACCCCTTCAATTTCTGCACCTGTGAATGTAAACTCACATATTATTAGAAAGGGTCCATCTTTTCCCCTAGGGAAGCCACGTTTGCATGTCTCATATTAGAAAGAATCTCTGTTGGATTGGATGCACTTGTACAATTTCATCTGGCTTTTCAAAATTTCTTTCTTTGTAGGTCCCAAGACCTGAGAGAATACTATATACCAAATTCGACTTTTGCTACTCAGTTTATTTTACTGTTCCTACGTCAGTCATAACTTTTAGGTTCCCTACGCTCATTTTAAGTATTTCCCACATCCATATAGTTTTGTCTCACACCTCAGCCTAAATGTTTAGTGAATATCTAGACTAATTGCATGTTTATGTTATTAGAGTTAAAAAGGACTTCCTTTACTAACCACATTGGCCTAACAGGTGTTCTTATTTGTGGACATAGAAAGTATCACTACTGCAGGGAGTGTCTTCAGGGACCACCAGGGACCCCCTGAGCAAAACAGGCTCCACGGTGGCTGGAGTACAATGAGCAGGGCCTATAGCATGTGAGGATTCAGCCATTCAGAGCTTATGCCAATTGGCTGAGGAGAATTTACTCAAGACTTGTATTTGTGTGTGTGTATTGATGGGTGGTCACAAGAAGTGTTATGTCATAGAGTACTTGGCTTCTGCCTCTCAGCTTCTCTGCGTCTCTTCTTTCTCTTCTTTTGAGGGCCTTGGAAATACTCAAATACCAGAGAATACAAGTGCAATTGGGTGCTATCCTGTTCTTGTGTACCGGAGATTTTCTTTTTCTTTTTTTTTTTGAGACAGAGTCTCACTCTGTCACCCTGGGTAGAGTGCTGTGGTGTCTTAGCTCACAGCAACTTCAAACTCTTGGGCTCAAGAGATCATCTTGTCTCAGCCTCCCAAGTAGCTAGGACTACAGGCACCCATCACAACACCCAGCTGGTTTTTCTATTTTTAGTAGAGACAGAGTCTTGCTCTTGCTCAGACTGGTCTCAAGTTCCCAAACTCAGATGACTCACTTGCCTTGGCCTCTCAGAGTGCTAGGATTATAGGCATGAACCACCTGGATGCTGGATTTTCTACCCAGTGTATCCATTTCCCCTTTCCCCCTTCCCACAGATCCACTTTTATGTAGGCATCCATCTCTCCTGCACCTCTCCCCAAAGCCTACTGCTTCCAGGGAAAATGACTCAGGACTGGGCCTGGTTGGTTCGATGGGCTGCTCATCCTCTTTGTCAAGGGCTGGTAATGAATGGGCATATGACTCAATTTGAGCCAATGAGGTATGAGGGCAAGTTTCCTGGGACTTCTGGGGAGGAACTTTGAATTCTAGGGCAGCTGGCTTTCTCCTCCTGCAGCTGTTGTTGCACATGGAGTTTGAGGTCAGGCCAGCTGTAGGCAACTTGACTCCAGACTGAAGAGGAACTCAAAGAACCTAGGTGGGTGGAAGCGGTGAATTCATCCTAACTAAAACTAAGAACAACTAGTCCCTAAAGGCAAGCTTTAAATATCCCTTTCTTTTAATTTTTTTTTTAGAGATAGTTTTGTTGCCTAGACTGGAGTGTAGTGGCACAATCACAGCTCACTGCAGCCTCAAGTATCTGGGCTCAAGCAAACCTCCTATCTCAGCCTTCTGAGTAGTTGCCACCACACCAGGCTAACTTTTAAATTTTTTATAGAAATTGGGGTGGGGGCTGGGTTCATGCCCAGGCTGGTCTTGAACTTCTGGC
>CAUYTI010115196.1:0-38649 GCA_963575145.1 Galago senegalensis
CATCACAAGAATGGAGAAGCATGAATCCTATGTAGTCAATTTTGATACTCTCACATTAACCGGACAATTAATGACAAGGGGAGGGGGTGAGCAGAGAGAGGAAGAAGGAGGGAGGAGTGGGGAAGGGATTAGCAAAGAGAGAGAAGGAGGAAGGGAGATGTGGTCTTGGTGTGTGCCACACCTTTGGGGGGCAAGACATGATTATAAGAGGGACTTTACCTAACAAATGCAATCTGTGAAATCTGGTTTCTTGTACCCTCAATGAATCCCCAACAATAAATTTTAAAAAAAGTAATTCCTGCTCCTGACTTTAGGACTCCAGTTGGTAGAGCTACAGCTGCAGTTTCTCAACAACACACAGTTATGCCACAGTTATGCCACTACCATGTTGAATAGAAAAAGGAGTCACCACATGCAAGTTAGGAAGAGCAATCAGTCTTGCAACCAGGACGTTTTTATCTATTTTTTATTTATTTATGTATTTATTTTTATTTCAGGTTAATGTGAGAGTACAAACAACTAGGTTACAATATTTGCATTTGTTAGGTAGAATCTTTCTTGTAGTTGTGTCCTGCACCCCAAAGGTGTGCAAGATACCCTTACATTGTGCCCATTGAGTCGGAGCAAATCTATCTCCCTCACTCCTCCCCTCTCCCAATGCATTGTCCTTCCTTCTTCCATCTTGAACTGAAATGAGTTTTTCTCTTGTGTGGGCATGTCTTAGATCATCTACTGGCTTCTAATTGAGTACATTGGATACTTCATTTTCCATTCTTGTGATACTTTTCTAAGAAGAATGTGTTTCGACTCCATCCAGGTTAATACAAAAGATGTAAAGTCTCCGTATTTTTATGGCTGAATAGGATCCCCTTGTATATATCTACCACAGTTTGTTAATCCATTCCTAGGTTGGTGGGCATTTAGGTTGTTTCCACATCTTGGCAATTGTACACTGAGCTGTGATAAACAATCTAGTGCATGTGTCCTTATAATAAAATGATTTTTTTTTCCTTCTGGGTAGATGCTTAGTAATGGGATTGCAGGATCAAATGGGAGTTCTAATTTGAGTTCTTTAAGGATTCTGCATATGTCTTTCCAAAAAGGTTGTATTAATTTGCAACAGTGCAAAAGTATTCCCTTCTACAAAGAGTTATCTTGTAGGTGTGATCACATGGGAAGTCTAATTTGAATTCTTAGGATATAATTAATGAGTAGTACTTAAGGTTTAGGCATAATGAAGGATGTGGAAAATGCATAATAAAAGTTTCTTGTCTTTAAGGAACTTTTGTGTTAGAGGAATAAGGAATAACATGGACATTTAACAAATCCAGACATGTAAGATAAGTGCCAGAGGAAGAGGATAGAGAATTCAAAATAGGCAGACTTGATTAGCAAAGATTATATGGGAGAGAAGGGATGTGACCTGAAAGATGAGGTTTTATGCAGAATTTCCACAGGTGAATACGTTAAAGTATCAACAGTTGTGTTCCCAACGTCTTTTATTTCTCAAAAGACTTTCAAAAAGGTACTACTGCCACTTGAAAATATATCTGCATTTAATCAAAACTCAAAACTATTTGTGCCAGGGAAAGGAATAACTCAAAATCAATTCACTTTGCAATTGGAATATAATGTGTGAGATTATTTCTAGTCTATTTTCCCCCCTTATTTTGGTTTGGTCAGGCCAATGTTCAAATAAGCTTGCATTCCCTGAGTACACATGAGAAAGTGCAGAGACGGGCTTAGCACTAGAAGGTGGGGGAAAGCCAGTCAGGGATTAGAAAAAAATAAAAACCAGTTTCTGCCCCCACTGCTAAATTTGACTGGCTTAAAAAAAAAAAAACATGTTTCTGAGTCAATTTCATGTTGTCGTGGCTAAACACAAACAGCCATAGAACATCTGTTATTTCCACATTTTAATTCCAAGTTGACATATTTTCACACATTCTTGCTTTTTGGTGCTGGGATAGATATTTTCTCTAATGTGATTTGTGTCCACTTGGAAAATTGTTAAAAATTCCCATCAAATGGGGACTTTGGATTTTCCCACGTAGTTTGCCTCTTATTATGGGAAAATTGGTGAGGAGGGAGAAAAAGGAAAGGAGAGAGGAGCAAAGAACATCTATTAATTAAAAAGCAACAACATCAACAACAAAGTAAATTATTAAAGAAATTTCCTAAAGCCTTTCTTGAATTTCAATGTAATTTGAATTTAAGGCCAACAATCAGGATGACAGCTGCCTGGATGCCTTCAAATCTGTGTAAAATTTCAACTCTCCCCACCCTTTCCTACCTTTTCTTTTCTCTTTAGCATCTATCATCATGAAACAAAATTTACTGATTTTTATCTTGTTTATACTCTGTCCCCTCCACAAGAAGGTAAGCATCATGACGTTTTTGTCTACAAGTCCAGAGAATATTGTCCATATCTCCACTGCCCAAAAAAGGGCTTTGAATACAGAAACACTCTATAAGAATTTGGTGTTGAATGACTTCTAATTATTAAATTTTTTTTCTGAGACAAGAGTCTCACTTTGTCTCCCTTGGTAGAGTGCCGTGGTGTCATAGCTTACCGCAACCTCAAACTCATGGGATCAATCAATTCTCTTGCCTCAGCCTCCCAAGTAAGCTGGGACTACAGGCACCCGCCACAATGCCCAGCTATTTTTAGAGACAGGGCCTTGCTCTTGCTCAGGCTAGTCTCAAACCCTTGAGCTCAGGCAATCTACCCACCTCAGCCTCTCAGAGTGTTAGGATTAGAAGTTGACTGCAGCCAGTGACTTCTAAATTTTTGAGCTAATGGATTTGAAGCATTTTTCCATAATCTCTGAGAAATATTTATATTAAATTTACATTAAGTAGATTTTGTATTTGTACTATGAAGAGACATTACATGCAAATTTAAATTAGTACAATGTCTATTCACAAAATCAAGTTAAATGTAAAGAGGATAGATTAAAATAGTTTTTAAAAACTATAAAGGGTGCCGAAAATGTATACACATTTTAAGAAAGAAAATATCTGCATTAAATTTGTAATACTCAAGTCATGTTTGATTTCTGCAACTTCAAAAGGTTCTCAGTGTGACTTGTTCTCAGCTTTATTGGTATGTACTGAATATTACGATTTTAATACAGTTTTTCTCTTGCTTAATATGTGTATACATTTTTTGACACCCTCAGTGTATGTAATTGTTAACCTTATATATTTGATAGTTATCTTAATAACTGAAATAATTGAATTTTTACAATTATCTTAAGAGTAAAATTAAGCTAAACCAACAAACAGACCTATTGTTCAGCAGATGTACTGATAAAAAAAGTGCAAAGCATCATTTGACTTATAGTGATTATCATTACAAATAACTTTAGCAGAACAACAACTCAGAGCAGTATCTTTCACTATTTTGTAATGATTATTTCCAAGTAGTATTTATGAATGGTATCAAGGTTTCTCATAAATAAATTATGTAGATATAGAAAAAATAGCTTTGATTAGGCAATGAATTAGTATGATAGGCTACCAAGAGAGGTTTGTCACATACAGATAAAATGAGGTAATAGTTCCATTTTGCATCCTGAACTGGTCAAAAAATACCTAAAATAAATTTTAAGAAACATATTTTAGGTGAGGAGCAGTGGCTTACACCTGTAATGCTACCACTCTGGGAGGCCAAGGCAGTGATCGCCTGAGCTCAGGAGTTCATGACCAGCCAGAGCAAGATGAGACCCTACCTCTACTCAAAATAGAAAAATCTGAACAGGTGGTGTGGTGGGCACCTGTAACCCCAGCTACTCAGGAGGCTGAGGCAAGAAAATGACTTGAACCCAAGAATTTGAGGTTGCTATGTGCTATGAGCTATGACATCATAGCACTCTACCCAGAGCAGCTGAGTGAGACTCTGTCTCAAAAAAAAAAAAAAAAAAGAAAAAAGAAAAGAAAAGAAAAAAAAAAAGAAAAGAAAGAAAGGAAAAGAAAAAAAGGAAAAAGAAATTTATTTTAAGTGGATCATTAACAAACTATAGCATATGTTGAGTTAAATAATTAGGATGATGGAATGTTTAAAAATTATTTTTTATAATATATAAAGTTTATTAATTAAAAAATGAAACTGTGAAATAATTTGATTTTTCCAAGTTATTCTAGAGTCTAAAAAGAACAAATAAGTTGAAATTGAACAGAATTAGATTTAAGTATGTAAAAAATAATTTGTTAACCATGTTAACATTTCAAAAATGCAATTAACTATATTGTTAAATAGTCAATCCTCTGCTAATAGAGGAACACAAGCTCCATATTGTGAGTACCCAGACGCCAATGGCATGTTTTATTTCTTTTCGTAGTTTTAATATGCATAATACATTTACTCGTAGGAGAAGATCTATAAAGAGATCAAGAGACTTTGGTTGGATGAATGAATGGATGGGTATTGTTTGGAGTTTCATGAATATTTTCATGTTTCTGCATGGTTCAGGTTTTGTGAGCAAAAGGCACTAGTAAACTTGTTTAAAAGATGATGGAATAGAAAATATGTCTTGGACATGAGAGATAGTTTGCATTATCCGAGTTTTAAAGATTTACACATAGGAGCCATTTGTTTATGTTCTAAGATAGTAAAAAATCTTTCTCTCTCCTCCCTTCCCTGGAGAAGATTTGTTTACATTCCAGAGTAAAGAACTTTCTCCTTCTGGAAAGGAGGATAGGCCCATATGCCAGCACCCTATATAAACTTTGAGTCTTATAATTTCAAGGCTCCTTTCTTATGGTACAGCCCTGGTAAATGCTCAAGTCAACATTTATTCTCATTGCGTTGTCTCTAGGGAATGGGAAAACCAATGCTAAGATGCTCTGTGAGTAACACTGTTCTCTGATTCAGAAACCCTGTGTTTTCAGACTATCTATCTATCCGTCTATATCTGTCTGTCTATCTATCTATCTATGTATCTATCTACCTATAATCTACCTATTTACTTAACAGATGAATGAAAAGAAGGATGCAAAATTGGATATTTACTTTTTAGGAATTTTTTATATTCCTGCATTGAGTAGAAAGTTTTACTAGACTATGATGGAGGCCAACTTTTAGGTATATGTTGTTTTACATTTTTATCCAGATACTTGTAGTCATTTTATGTGGTGTTTTCAGGTCTATGTCAACAAACCAACCAAACAAAATTAAATATCTGAGAAAACAGTTACAAGACTAAAGAGAATGCAAAATTTTTATTTTCAAAGTATCTATTAGAAAGTATGTGACTTGCTTAGTGCAAAAAGTAATTAATCATTTACCTGTGATTAAAACATTAGGTTAAGGTTTGTCCTAGGAAAGCCAAGGGACTCTGAGGTAAGTTAGTTCAGATAAATTATAAAGAATACCTTTTCTAAGATAAAACAAATAATTCAGGCGGTGCCTGTGACTCAAAAGAGTAGGGCCCCAGCCCCAGATACCGAAGGTGGTGGGTACAAACCAGCTCCAGCCAAAACCAAAAAACAGACAAACAAACAAAAAAACAAATAATTCAACAAGAAGGATCTCTTAAAATGATTCAAATAGGAAAAAATAGAAGCATTTGGCCCAAGTGTTCCTCAGAATGGATTCAAAATACTCTGAATTCTCATCTAAATAAAAGAAATAAAAAATCTTTTAAAACTAAGATTCCATGAAATTTTGCTATTTTTCTGGCATTTGGGGTCTTAAGATGAGCTTTGGTCAAATAAGCAACTATTCAGTATAACTGTAGGCATTTAAGGTCTTTCTTTTTTAAGTCAATTAGGGCATGAGGGAATAAAATGATTGTTCAAGCCTTCAAAAGGAATCATTAATGCATATCTAGTTTCTGCAGTTTGGACATTTGAAAGCTCTTAACTCTCCCTAACTTTTATGGTGATTTACCTAAAAAATATTTTCTCACTGGCAGAAATGCATGTTATAGCTAAGTTTATACACTCAGAAGAAATACCATAAAGAACAAAATATTATGTTACTAAGTTAATGGTATGCATATCTCATAGAATTTGCTGTAATCAATATCTGTGACCAAGTTGGCCACAGATCAAACAGTGCTCTAGATGAAATCCCTGCTAGACCCCTCTGTGGAGTGCTCACCCAGAGACCATTACAGAGTTCGTTATAGGGGTCACCTTCAGACAATAACTCACTGCAAGTGTATGCCTTATTTCAGCTGCTGCCAATATATCTGGAGATTTCTGTCTACTCAAGGTCAATTATAATATTTATTCATATGCTAACAAAGCATTATGTTACAGATATTGCATAGCTATAGAGGTGTTCTCTTAATGCTATGTATTAAGTTATTCAGTGACCTCAGCAAGAATTGTACATGCAAATTCGAGAGCCAATGTGGTACAGAAAGGTTGTCAAACATGCTAGCCTAATATTTGTCTGTTATGCCATTGAAGATTTTCCTTATTCTGTCTGATGCTCAGAATTGCAGGTGATGTAGCTTCTGATCTCAGGACTATCATGTGAGTAAGGGGTTAGGCTCACCCCACATGACCCCAGATGGAAGAACTAAACCAAAAGATGAAATCTGTAAACCGTCACATTTTAACCAAAATTAAAGGAGAATTTTCTACCTGTTAGCTCTCTATGGGTTCACTGGTTGGCTGTGTAGTTAATGTGTTTCTTATCAATGGAAATATCTAGCACAGTGGCAATAAGATGCTAGGTGTCCATTGACTAGCTGGATGAGATGACCTTTCATATTTCTTTAAATGTTGGAATCCTGGGATTCCTTTAGTAAAGGCTGTCACTCGTCCTCCAAATCCTTCTCTCTCACTTCTATATTCTTCAGTGCTGCTGGACACAGGCCCAGGGTAAGATGAAGAACAGTTCAGCCATGGGCTGCAGCTGCTGCGTGGCTAATGGAAAAGGAGCCCAGGAATGCACACATTCTCCGCATCTACTCCCTGCCAGCAGGCTTGCCTGATTTGAGCAAATATCCCATCAAGCCGTCTGTTTGGCACTGGGCAAGCAAGAGATCTGGGTGCCTCACAGGATTTCCAACTGAAATGAGGGACTGTTTAAAACTGTGTAGGCCCAGCATTAAATGCTTTCCTCTCCACTGGGCTGTGGCATAAGCCAGTGAAGGTTTGGATCATGAAATCTACAGTATTTTGGAGTAGCAAAAGATCGCAGAAAAGACTTTACCTAACATTTCTCAAAATGTGTTCCCATGAGGGGCCTGAGGGAGGGTGTGTTCCATGGACACATTGTTCTGTGGGAGCTTTCATGGAAACGATGCTTTAAGATCAAAGAAATTAAAGAAATATTACATATTTAATTCTTCCTAGGCGATTCAAAATATGCATTGCTATATGTAGTATTAAATGTTATAAGAAGTCTTATTGCAAAGAAATTCTGTTAAACAAAAATCTGACCAAGTTTTTTTTTTCCCCTTGTATAGAGGTCATTAATATTCCTTAGAAAACACACTGAATATTATTACTAAAATGATATAATAATATTATTACTAAATAATAATAATAATTTTTTATTATTTTAATAATAAAATAATATTATTGCTACAATAATATTTCAGTACCAAATCCCCATTTTCACATATGAAGAAAATGGAGAGAGATTAAGTGACTTATTCAGGCTGAATATGCTGACAAGTTGGGAGTAGAAATCAGGTTCCTTGCCACTAACTGAATGTTATTTTCTGTAGAGATCATATTTTGACTTTGATATTTCACGTCATTCTGCCAAGGCCAGGTGTTAATGCCTAGACTAATCATCTCTGCCATCAAGGTTGAGTTTGCCAAAACCTTGGAATAAGTGCTTGCCCCTGGTTCAACCCTCAAGGGCCCGCAGTTTGGGGTCATCTTGTATAAAACAAAAAATATATCAGGCTAAAGAGATGTGTTTCCATAAATCTGAAAGTAGATACAGCCAGAAAGCTAGCCAACATATATTCTGCCCTATGGCTGTCCTAGCCCACGCACTTGCTCTTTTTCACACGCAGTTCCTAACAAGCCCTGTCATAACTTCATTTGCTTGTTCTCCATAGTACTCCAAGTTTGTGGTCCCCAGTTCCTGGGCCACAAATCAATACCAGTCCCTCGCCTGTTAGGAACCAGAGCACAAGGGAAGCTTCACGTGTGTTTATATCTGCTTCCCATCACTTGTATCACCACCTGAACTCAGTTCTTGTCGGATTAGCAGCAGTATTAGATTGTGATGGGAGCATGAGCCCTGACGTAAACTGCTCATGTGAGGGATCTAAGTTGTGTGCTCCTTGTGAGAATGTCTAATTGCAGGAAAACAAGCTCAGGGCTCCCACTGATTCTGCATTATAGTGAGTTGTATAATTACCTCGTTATACATTACAATATAATAATATAAATGAAGTGCACAATAAATGTAATGTACTTGAATCATCCTGAAACAGGACCCTCTTCCCTGACACACACCACCATAGTCGATGGAAAAATTGTTTTCTATGAAACCAGTCCCTGGTTCCAAAAAGGTTGGGGACCACTGTTCACCCTATTCACCCAACTCAAAAGATGCAAAGTCTAGATCACATCCTGCTAATGTTCTGGAAGCATTAAGATCATCCTAAATCCAGCAACCAAGGAGTCCTTCTCTACATGGCTCGTCAGTCACATCCAGGCATGACTCTTAGGCAGCATAAAGTGTGTATATTAACTGCTATGGTTTGAATGTCCCTGCTAAAATTCATGTTGAAATTTAGTTTTCAATGTAATAGTACTGAGAAGGAAGAACTTTAAGAGGTGATTAGGTGATGAGGGTTTTGTCCTCATGAATGGATTAATGCTGTTATCATGCATGTGGGTTACTGATAAAAAGTATAAGTTCAGGCTCGGCGCCTATGGCTCAAGTGGCTAAGGCACCAACCACATACACCTAAGCTGGCGGGTTCAAATCCAGCCCAGGCCCACGAAAAAACAATGATGGCTGCAACCAAAAAATAGCCAGGCATTGTGGCAGGCGCCTATAGCCTCAGCTACTTGGGAGGTGGAGGCACGAAACTCACTTGAGCCCAGGAGTTAGAGGTTGCTGTGAGCTGTGATGTCACGGTACTCTACCCAGGGTGATAGCTTGAGGCTCTGTCTCAAAAATAAATAAATAAATAAATAAATAAATAAAGTATAAGTTCAGCTAGATTTCCTCTCCCTTAAGTGTGTTCTCACTTCCACTTTCCACCCTTCTGCCATTGGATGACCCTTAGTGTATGCTGATGCCATGCTCTTGGGCTTCCTAACCTCTAACACCATAAGCTAACTAAACTTGTACTGTTTATAAATCACCCAGTCTGAGGCATTCCATTATTCAGATGTAGCAGCAGCAAATAGACTAAGACAGAAAGTTGGGGCCTTGAAATGGGACTATAGTGTGTATGTGGCTTTGGTTATGGATAGAGGCTAGAAAAGTTTGGAGGAGCATAAAGCATTAAAAGCAATTCTAATGAGGGCAGAACAGGAGAGATGTGGGAAAATCTGTGTGTTCTTAGTGATGCTTAAATGCCCATGACAAAAATTTTTGGTTGAAATATGGCCCGTAAAGGCCATTCTGATGAAGTCTCAGTAGAAATGAGGAAAAGGTGTTGGAAACTGTAGTAAAGGCCATTCCTGTCAGACAGTAGCAAAGATTTTGAGTGAATGGTGTCCATGCTTATGAACTTTAATGAATGTGGAACAAAGAGTAGTAACCTAGGATGTGTGGTGTAAGAAATATCTAAGCAGCAAAACACTCACATTGCTGCATGGTTACTTTTAACCACATACAGTGAGATATAAGGGTGAGAGATGATTAAAGAGGAATTTATGATTGTAGGGGAGGGGATTCAGAACTGAAAACATTGGAAAATTTATAGGCCGGCTATGTAAAAAGTAAAAAAGCATGTTTGGGAGAGAATCTCAAGGGTGTGCCCAAACAAGTAACTGCAAAGGAGGTTACTATGGCTAGAAAGAAGCCAGGGGCCATTATTCAAGACAATGGAATAAGAACCTATAGTTTTTTCAAAGGCCCTTCAAGGCTGCCCTTCTCATTACAAACCCAGAGCTCTAGGAAGTAAGAATAGTTATGGGTAACAGGCTGGGAGTGCCCTTCATGGACTTGCTTCCCAAAGCCACTTGGCCTTTCTCTGCTCCACACATTCTGATGAAATACTCCTTTGACATCCTAGCCACAGCTGAAGTAGGCCCAAGGGTGGCTTGACCCAATACTCTGGAGGGAATAAGCAATAAGCCTTGGTGGCATCCACATGGTGCTAATTCTGTAGCATACAGATTGCAAGAACTTTGGGGAATGGCTATTTTCACCTACCTTTTAAAGGATGCCACAAAAGCCTGAATGATGCCTAAAAGCCCAAGAGGAAATCTGCCACAGGATGAACCTGTCACAGTGAGACTCCATTAGGTCAATGCATAGTGGAGCCATTGGACTGGGACAGACCAATGCCCCAGAACCTGTGTGAAACTTTAACCCAGGAAAGTCATGGTGTGGACTGAGCCCAGCAAAGCCATTTGGGCAAGGATTCCCATTGCTTCAGACATGCAAACCCCACAGTGTGTCCAAGTGGTGACACATGGAGTAAAAGATTATTCTGTAGTCTTACCCGAGGTGTTACATCCTCTGTGCTGTTGGGTTTTGGACTTACTTGGGGCAAGTTCCGATTTTCTTCTTCCCTATTTCTTCCTTTTGGAAAGGGAGTGTCATCTTATCCCTGTACCACCACTGTATTTTGGAAATAGAAAGCTTATTTGATTTCATAGGAGGCATTTGGCTCTGAACATCTTACCAATATCTAATTTAGATGAGTTTCAGGAGTGGACTTTTGAGTTGATACTATTATGACTTAAGACTTTCAAAACTATTTGGATAAAATGAGTGCATTTTGTTTATGAGAAGAACATGAAGTTTGAAAGTCCAGGGCTGAAATGCTATGATTTGAATGTCCCACCAAAACTCATGTTGAATTTAATGCCCCTGTAACACTATTAAGTGGTAGATACTCTATGAGGCAATTAGGTCACGAGGCCTTGACTTTCAGGATGGATTTATGCCCTTGTAGTAGGAATGGGTTACTTATCACAGGTGTGGGTTTCTGATGAAAGCATAAGTGTGGCCAGATTTCCTCTCTCTGTCCTTTGTGTTCACTTCTGCCTTCCACCCTTCTGCCCTGGGATGACCCTTCCATTTGCCAGTGTCATTCTCCTGGACTTTGTAGTCTCCAGAACTGTGAACCAAATGAACTTGAATTGTTCATAAATTATTCAGTCAGTCTGTGGTTATAGCAGAAGAAAATAGACTAACACACTAATCAATCTACTTATCACCTTCTCTTCCCCTAATCCAGTCCAATATGCAAAAGCATGTGTGGGGGGAATGAGCACAGCAGTAAAAATGCACATTTTAAAAATCATAAAGGGGAATGCACCAGAATTTGGGTACTTCTATATGGCAATAGCAAGATAAGCATTGGATGGATAACTAACATTTTTTTTCAATTGACTAAGTCCCATAATTAGTTGATATGGACTCCCAAGATCAGTATCCTGGGAAATTTTTCCCTGTGTTTTTCAAAATCACTCATGAAAGAGGCACTGTAGAACCCTCTTGGGTTGTCCTAACTTAGTTGTTCAATTCCTTTGGAGTTAATATTGGTGGCTTCAAATTGCTTGAGAAGCCGAGAAACACAACTTGTTTTTCTCAGTCCTAAAAGTCTTTTTCACACAACTGCAATAGGACTTTAACTGGCTCAATATCATTGTTGAAGACACTCTTTGCTAATTATCAATATCATTGCCAGAAGTTTTTGTGGTCTAACAAGGACTGAACTACCAATCCAAAAGTCTTCTTAGTCCCCTAATTTCTGCTTAAAGTGCATTGGCCTTGGGGCATAAATAAAACACAATAGGATAGATTGAGATAACTTGAAATTTCCCCCACAAATGAACTTGTGAGTTGTCCAATAAAACTTCCTTCAATGATAGAAATGTTCTTGTTCAGTGCTATTCAATACGCTGGACACTAGACACATATAGCTATTTAGCGCTTAAACTGTAGCTGGTGCCAATGTAAAACTGAAATTTAATTTTATATAATTTTAATGAATTTTAATTAATTTAATTTACATAGCCATATGTGGCTAATGACTACCATATTAGACAGCATAGCCCTAGACTGATCCTAAGCCAAGAGTAATTTCCAGCCACATTTATATACTGTAGTTATTGGCAAGGGATGGTTTGTGGGGTACAAGGAACAATAAGAAATTGGAGTTCTGATTTACCCCTTTATCTGTACATACCATTTAAACCACAACTTCAGCATCAGAAGCTGAATCCATTCTAAAACATTATACTAATTTTGCAGCTCAAAAAGATCAATGATTGCCTAATTATTGGTTTCATATTTTCCTTCAAGAAAATCATGTACTTACCCTGTTACTTCTGATTCTATTTTCAACAGAGCAACTTTGGACAGGATCTTCTTGCCCTCTTTAAATATATTAATGGAGACCACTAGAAATATACTGCAATTTCTGATAACCTAAAACCTTACTGCCAAATTATTCAACTTTCGCAACCAAATAGCACAATGTCTGATCCTAAGAGAGAAATCAGGTAATTGTTACCGAATAGCTTTAAGTTCTGGAAATGGCAAATGCTCTCTGTTTTTGACACTCATGGTTCAATTCCATATTTTTTCCTGAGGTTTATATTTTTGTTTCTTTACTAATTTTAGTATTATTACTTCATTGGTTGCAAATGTCATATATCTATTTTTAAAAAGATGGGCAACTGTATGTATATAGAAAGACTTCACAGAAAGCAAAGACAAAAATAGTCCAGAGTATTCATAAACAGAAATTGCATTCCCCATATCTACTGACAGCTGGGAAAGTGTCTGTCATCATTCAAAGTGATATAACCAACCCCAACTTGCACAGAAAGGTGTGTAAATTGCATTTCATCTCTGGTTAAATCTATTTTCAGGAAGACTTCTGGACAATTTGTGTTGTTGTATTTTTCATATTGTTGACTTTCATTTTAACTTCCTTAGTGTCTTCCAATCAAGCTTTTGAAATTTACCGCCGCTCTATGTTTGTAGTTTACCGAGGCCTCTTGAGAACTCAATCTCCTTTGTTACAGTTTGTCCTCACATTAGATTCCCTCTATTGCTTTGTGCTTAGAATTCTCTGCTTTGGCTTCTTCCATCAACTTACTTCTCACTTCATTTCCAGAGGAAGGGATTCTTTTTCTTCTGCCTGGCTTTCTACTCCACCTTTTCCTTTTTACTTTTCATTTGTTTTTCATTTCTATTAGTATGCCCTTCACATGCACAAAACCAAACGTACTGAAATAGCAAACAATGTGTCAGCAGCAGCCCCAACACATCGAGCAGTTTGCACAACTTGGAAAACGAAGACAGGGGCACACACATAAAGTGTGAACAGCTCTGTTGTTGCTCTGCTACCAAGAACAGTCTGACAGCAGATGTACTAAGGGCCCTCAAATAAAATTCCATAAAATCTAAGGCAAATAGAAAAAAGAGGCTGAAAGTTCAGTTCCTACAGGATTCCTTACTTTCAGAAGAAAATTGCTCAGGGTAATAAATGGGCATGAAGAATGACTGAGGATGATAGGGTACTCTCACTTATCATCAGAAAATCATGGAGTCTAATGGTTAACGTCATTTCATCCAATCTTTGGTAAAATGTGGAAGTTTTGTACCAACCAGGGGTCTGTTTCATGCTTAAAATAACTAAGGAAAGTGAGCTCCCTTCCCTCAGCAAAGAAGTTCATTTAATAAAAAATATTTTTAAAATAAGTTTTTATTAAGATATATCACAGATTAGTGTACAGCTCGATGGATGTTTAAAATGTGAACCTTTGTAATTACCAAGAAATAGATCATAAATGAGGTCCCTCCCAGGGACTCCCCCATCGCTACTTCCCTGAAGTAACCACTATTCTGAATTCTGTCACCATCAATTGGTTTGCTCGGATTTGAACTTTAAATAAAATGAAATCATGAGTATGTGTTCCTGTGTGCCTGGCTTCCTTTATTCTCATATACTCTTTTTAGGAGTAATATTGCTATAAACATTCTGGAAAGCTGTTTGATATTATCTACTAAAGATGAATATAAACTCTTCCTAAGACCCAGAATATTATATTCCTTCTTAGACATGTGCCAAATCCAAATATGTCCACTAAAAGGCAAGTTCAAGAGTGTTTTAATTAACATATCCATATTCAGCCCTAAACTGAAAATATCCAAATGCCCATCAATAGTAGAACGGTTGAATAAATTGTGATATATTCACACAGATGAATGAGAAGGATGAATGAACTGGTGTTTCACACACAAGAAGGGTAAATCTCACGGTCATTCACAACTTTGACGTTTTCATTCTGGAAGGATTTTTATATTTCAGTGACTGTCTGAACCTAGCTTTTGATCACATTCAATTAAATGACAAATTTAATTTTGCTTTCACACTGGAAGTAAAATTGTCATCTGCTGTTTAGAATTTGTCTAAGTCATCTGGATCATGTTTAACATCAGAGCAATATATTTTAAGGGGGAAAAGAGCATTGAGAATGCATCCATTGAAAAAGTCTAAGATGAGTCGAAACTCATCATGTCACATAAGAATTATGTAGGGGAGCTCCTGAAAAGTTAAACAGAAGAAAGCTGTAATTCTGGGGCTCCTTTTCATCCATGAGCCTCTTTCCTACTACAACTCCAAATAACTTCTAGAGGAGACAATGACTTCCAATAGGAAAGGCAAAAAATACTATTCTGTGTACTGGAAGAGGTTGATTTGTTCAGATAATCTTCTTGACACCTAACTAGCCTTAGGGGAGTGATGTAAGTATTCTGTTTCTTGACTCCTGACAAATTATATCTCTGTATCTACATCCAATATCTGGTTATACCCTGATAATTTCCACTGGGGCACTTGCTTATCCCTCAGTTTATTTATACAGGAAGCTGCCAGCAGTACTTTCTGGAAATTCCCTGACTCTCACCCCCTAAGACCTAATGCACTCCATTTAGATGAGATGAGTAAAGACTCCTTTCCTGAGCCTCCATCTGGAGTCTGGAATTTCTCACCACAGGATTGCCTTCAAGTTTATCACACTTAAAGGAAAGATTGCCCCATTTCCTCAAAGCAAACAAAAAACCCAAACACAATTTCAAAGTAACCTGGGAACAGATCAGGATGCCATATAAAATCTATATGTGGAATGCAAAGGTCATGATTTATTTGTCACCAGGCACACTACACTATTACTCAATCATAATAAGCAAGTCTCCTTGAAATGATTTGAGGGGTCTTCAAGAAGTTCATGGAAAATGCACATTAAAAAAAAACCCAGTAAATTAATTTCAAATTATTATCACACCAAAATAAACTTTTGCTAACTTGCTTTAATATGTCTAAATAGGATCGAGTTGAATTAGAAGCACCAAGAAAGAGAAGACGTCACTTAGAAAAGAGCCCCTATCAGACAGGATTCTGCTACAATTGAAGGAAGAACAAATACAAAATTGATGGTGAGACTTGGATGGAAGAACGTAAAATCACTGATGCTTTATAAGAACTGTCTGAGTAATATCCCCTGAAGAAATTAGCGGTTTGCAAATGGATAACTTGTTTTAAGAAGGGACAAGATGATGAACCCACAGCAACAAATCATGCACATCAATTCTCAAAGAAAAAAATAATCTTTTCCTTACCACAATTGAAGAGGACTGATGATTAACAACACCAATGAGACCCAGCACCATACATATCTCAATTGTTCAGTTAATACACTTTTGACTGAAAAATTAAAGTTAAGCAAACTTTCCATTTGATAGATGCCAGACCTGTTGTACTCACATCATCTGCAGATAAGAGCAGAGCTTCCAATGGAAATTTTAAATAAGTGAGATCAAGATCTTGAAATAGATTTTTAAAGAATTGTAACAGGAGATGGGACATGGCTTTAACAGTATTATTCTGAGGACAAAGCACAATCAAAGTCACAGTTACCAAGAGGTAGATGTGGTCCAAAGCAAGAGTGAACTGGTCAAGAGCAAAGGTCATGGCAGCAGCCTTCTGGGATGTTCAGGGAAATTTGTTTACTGATTTTTCAGAAGGACAAAAATAATGACAAATACTTATTATGAGAGTGTCTTGAGAAAGTAGGCCAAAGTTTTAGAAGAACAATGCTGGGAAAACTTCATCAAAGTTCTTCTCCATCTCAACAATGCTCCTGCTCATTTCTCTCCTCAAGCAAGAATAATTTTGTAAGAATTTCCATAGGAAATCATCAGGCACCCATATTGTAGTTCTCCTATAGCTCCTTCTGACATCTTTTTTGTTTCTTAATATTAAAAACTCTGCAAAAGTGCAAAAGGCACCCATCTTTTTTCACTTAATAATGTAAAAAAGACTGCATTGACACAGCTAACTCCCAGGACTCTCAGTTCTTCAATGAGGGACTAAATTCTCGTATCATTGCTCAAAAAAGTACCTGTGACTTGATGGAGATTATGTTGAGAAATAAAGTTTGTACATTTTATTTTTGTCCTCTAATTCTATTTTATCACAACATTTTTGAAGTCTTCTTGTATAATTGTCCCTTAGCCTTGAATTGAATTATTACATGAGTACTAATTCATTAATTTACTCAATAAGTATTTACTGAATCTTTATCATGTGTCAGTCAGATACTATTCTAGGTACTGAACATACTGCAGTAAATAAAACAGATAAGAATAGTTAAATAGCTAAATATTAACCTATCTAAGAAAAAACGTTTTGATGTCATTAGTTAGAAGCAACAACACATTTCAGGTGCTCTGGGATCTGAGGATGTACCATGACGAGTCTCACTAAGCCACAGATAAATTCTCATTGGGGTAAAATTTGTATATCAACCTGTGTAGCAAGTTTAGTATCAATCTGAATAGTCAAGTTTATTGGGAAGGGATAAGACAGAGTTGCCCTCTCTTAAATCCCGGTTGAATACTTTAATCACAGCTATCCCAACACAGCAACTTATAAACAAATCTAATAAAAGTATAAAATACCATGCTATAAGGAGGTCCACTTATGTGCCATGAAGATATTATGTACCTTTATGAAACCTTATTTGGTATAATCCTTGAGTTACAAGTGTCTCAGGGTGTTACCCTATAAGAACACACAGGTTCATACATTCATTGCTCAAGGGCAGGGATATTGTTTTATCCCAAACTCTTCCTCCTATCCTATTTAGCCCAGAAACTTCCCAATGTATTCTAAATATGCAAATCAAATGATATCACAATGAGGCCAACTAAATTGAAAGAGAAATTAAAAGAAATGTTCTCAATGTATGTGAAATTGAAAGCTTAGGTATTTTCTCATCCTTAAGCATCAGGATTCAAACAATTCTTTCTATATTAGAAACATATTATCAATTTGTATGTAAATAAGAAACCATTCTTTTATGTAGGAGAATATGCAGGATGGCCATAAGGTCTGTGTGCAATTTTAGATTGCACACTATTTCAATTGCACACAAACGTTAGGGCCACCCTGTATATCTGTAATATATACCTTTCTCTAAAGTACATATTTAATAAAAATTTATATCAATTACATTTTAAGAATAGCAATTCTGGGGAATACTTCAGAAGGTTTCCACCTTTGTTTTTGTGACACATGGTTTGGTAAAACTGTGTTATTCTAGACCTCGACCCTGCTCAAGTTATGTCCTCAGCACCCTCATTTCTGGAAAGTCCAGCCAGCTCTACTTGTGTGGCATGGGAGAGTCAAACATTCTTCAGTAGAATGGGTTACGCAACAGAATGTATCAGTGATAACTGTGGTTTCAACTAAATTGAAGACGAGCCAAAAATCAAACTGACCAAACTTCAGCTTCATCTTGGCCTTATTTGAACTTATTTAATGTTTGTGACTGTTTAATCTCTTGTCTTATAGGCTGAAAATTAATATGTTCTATGCTAAAAAGCAGGTAAGATTCAGTAAAAACAAAATAGTTTCCTAGAAGAATTTGATAGTTATTATTTATTGACAAAGACTCTTCCTTTCTGATTAGATTTTGGTGCAAATTTACCATTTAAGTTCTGTGAGGTGCTTTATGGCTTCTAGAGGAAACATTTTGAATAAAATTCGATGCACTTTTAGGGGTAGATATTCACAAAGTTATTTTCTCATTCATAAGCATAGCAGAGTATAAACATAAGATACATCTGGAAAAGAAGATAAAGAAGAAAACATGGGTGGTCAATTTCCCAACCTATACCCTCCCTAATAAATCAGAGGTTGCTTCTATACAAAAATAATATATCATTTCTCACATCTTGAAAGCTGCTAGAATCATTTCATGGAAAAGTGGCCTAATGCCTAAAACATCTCCACTCAGACCTAGAGCTTCCCGAAACTCTGGAAGTTTCCGATGAATGTTTGCATTTGTTTGCAAAGCAACATGCATGTGGTCCCATGAACAATGGGGGCCACTTCTCAGCTTCATACCCACTGTTGGGTGGGCCTTAGATGATCACAGCTGTCAATTGCATTTTCAGAACCTCCTGCCACCTCTCCCTAATTTATTTCTTTTAAATCTGGCTTCTACTTTTACCCTTTGGATTTGGGGTTAAAATTCTTAGAAAAGTCCTCCTGGGAAGTGTGTTTGTTCTTTTCATTCACTCAGTCCTGCCTTGGAGGTCAATGCAGATAAGAGACTTGGAGAAAAACAGACCAAACTGACCTATCTGTGAGTTGTGTAGCCACCAACAACATCTTATTTGCGGTACATAATATGTGATATTGTACGTACTTTGCCAAAGATAGGACATTCAAAACGTACACATTTTAGCTTTTTTTTACTAGCGATGACGAGAGTGGAGTATGGTGGGGCATAAGAAGGGGTGAGAAAATTGATATTTGTCTCTCCCCAAATGTGATTATTTCAAAAATAGCAACTAAATCTAGAGTCAAATGTAGTGGGCCTTAAAAACAATCTAAGTTTTCAGCAAAGAAAGACATAACTAATAATCACCAATGAGAACTAACTCTCCCTGGATTCTCCTGCTTTGAATCAGACATAGCCAGTCCCTCTTGGATACTTCACACTCTGTGAGTTGTGTTTGCAATATTGGCAAAGTGCTGATGAAATAGCTTCTTCACAGTTTTCTCTTGGACCCACACGATGATAGGAAATATATATGATTTTATGTACCTGTGTTGTTTGCTCATTTTCTTTGTATCCTTAGGGAGAAATCAAATGGCTGCCTTGATCCAATGTGGTTGCAGAACCAGTGGGGAAAGCAATTCTTACTAGGAGAATACACTGCATTTAGAAAACTGCACATATACAAACAATATTGAATTTCTGGATTATTCACTGAATGTGTTTGTGCACAGGTACACTTGTAAGCCCTATACACTCATTTATATGAACTTACTGGCCATTTCGGAAATCAGTAATTGCTGGCTCTCTTATACAGAGGATGTGATGCCTTCTGATTTGGACACACATGGAAAATGTTCTTAAATTGTTTTCTGGTTTTGTCATTAAATGAGAGAATATACCTAAAACCACAGCAAAACTATTCTTCCTGTGTGGTCTGAAACACTTATCATTTTTTCCTATGGAAGTAGGGGAATTCTCCATTTAGTCTTTTGTGGTAGAAGGTAATCAATGAATGTGAGATCAGAAGATTACTAGAAGGCTTATTCTGTTTATATACTAATCACCCTTGGATCCAGGATTGCATGCTTAGGAACTTTAAATTAGCATTTGGTATCTGTTAGATTAAAAAAAAAGGATGATCAGATAACATATTATTCTATATTTCACCGTTAATGAAAAAGTACTAGGAAGGTTCAAATAGAATTTTCTTTTCTTTTTTTTAAAAGCATTGTTTATTTTATTTTATCTTATCTTATTTTATTTTATTTTTTTATTTTTTATTTTTTATTTTTGCAGTTTTTGGCCAGAGCTGTGTTTGAACCTACCACCTCCAACATATGGGGCTGACACCCTACTCCTTTCAGCCATAGGTGCCGCCCCAGAATTTTCTTTTTATTGACAAAAAACTAGGGTCTTTTCTCTAGAGCGGGAAATATTTTATTTCTTAAAAATAAAAAAAAAACATGGAAATAATGGAGGAAAGTTGAAAAGGAAATTTAAGAGATTATAATAGATATTTAGTGGATATTCTATTCACACAAACTGCTACATTGAGACTTAATAAAAATTTTGTGGCTCTTCAGGATGGGAATATTTGTCCCTCCTGACCTGGCTCCCTCACTAACTCTTAGTTCCACCCTTGGCTCTCAGTGACAAATGTCCACTGTCCCCATCACAGGAAACACAAGAAATCTTTCTGTTCAACAAGGGAGGCTCCTCTCCTTCTTAAATCTGATGAGCTAAGATTGCTCTAAGGTCTTCAACTGTAATATCAACAAGGAAGCCTTCCTAACCCACCATACTCCTTTCTTCCTTGCTAATATATTGTCTATTTTTCCTGAAATAGACCTTTCATCTACTTTGGAAATCACTAAGGCAAACGATTTCCTCTTTGATGATTTTCCCAAAGGTTGTATAAAACTCCTCAAACTCATTTTGTACCTAGCCCAGCTGTGGCTTGTGGTCTGAAGAAGCATGTGAAGCATGCAGCAACTCTGAAGCCCTGGACGCTGGACAGCTAACCAGTGTGCTTGCTCCTTCTCCAGGCACCAGTTCCAACAAGCCAAGAGATTATCTCTTGCTCAACATTTTCTTAAGGAACAGACTTAAGGTGTGTGCTGATATGAAATAAAGTAAAAATCGGCAAGAAATGGTCTATTACGATTGATGCTAAAGTCCAAACTGATACAGCGTACTTTTCAGGTTTCATCGCTTCATCAGCATAAGACGAAGAAAAGATTTGTCTGATGTATGACGCCAAGGGTCGCTTTGCTGTTCATTATGTTATGCCGGAGGATGCCAAGTATAAGGAACGAAGAGTGAGAAAGATCTTAGTGGGCACAAAAGGAGAACCTTATCTAATGATCCAAGGTGGATCCTCTATCTGCTCTCCTGGTCCCTTCATTAAGGTGAAATGACACCACTCAGATCGGTTTAAACACTGCTAAGATTACCAGTTTCATCAAGTTCAATACTGGGAACCTGTGTTTGGTGACTGGAGGTGCTGACCTGGGAAGAATTGATGTGACCATCAACAGAGAGACATCTGGCTCCTTTGATGTGGTTGACATGAAAGGCTACAATGGGAAAAGATTTGCTTCCTGGCTTTTCTGAAATTTTTGCTGTGAGAAAACACACACAAAAAAACAGGATTTCTTACAACCAAGAGAAAAGTGTCTACCCTGAGACAGGTAGCCAAACAGAGCAGATGATCAAATGATCTCTTGCTCACATCACAGCTCCCTTTGGCCAATTAAAGATTATATAGCACAGAAAAACAAAAACTTCTTAAGAGATAAAATATGTTGCCTGGTGTGCATATACAAATTGGGCTTCTTTGAATTTATGGAAGTTTTTGTGATACAAGTTTCTTCCCCAGCATTTTCACGAAGACCTTAAATTATCAAATTCTAAGGCTTTTTTCATCTGATAATAGCCATGCTAAGATGCATGAAGTGATATTTCACTGTGATTTTAATTAGCATTTCTCTAATGATGTTGTTGTTGAGCATTTTTTTTGTGACCTTCCTGCCAATTTTTATGTCTTCTTTGGAGAAATGTTTATTCAGGTCTTTTCTCCATTTGCAAATCAGGTTACTTATTGTCTTACAAAGGAGTTGCTTATGGATTTTAGATACCAATATCTAATCCCATGTATAGTTCACAAATATTTCCCCCCTTTTTGTAGATTGTCTCTTTGCTCTATTGATTGTTTCGTTTGCTGTGCAAAAGTTTTTGACTTTGATGTAATCCCATTTCTCCATTTTCATTTTTGTTGCCTGTGCTTTCAGGGTCATATCAAAAAAAATGTTTGCCCAGAATAACATCATGGAGTTACAGAGTTTTTCTTCTATGTTTTCTTCTATTGGTTTTATAATTTTTGGTCCTATGTTTAAGGTTTTAATCCATTAGAGCTCATTTTTATACATGGCATGAATTCAAAAGTCCAATTTCATCCTTTTGCATAAAGATCTCCAGTTTTCCCAATACCATTTATGGAGGAAACTATCCTTTCCCCATTATGCATTCTTGGTACTTTTGTCAAATATCAATTGACTATAAATTTATGGATTTGCTTCTTGGCTCTCATTTCTCTTACAATCGCCCATATATCTGCTTTTATGCCAGTATCATGGTATTTTGATTAGTGTAGCTGTGTAGTATTCCAACTTTGTTCTTTTTGTTCAAGATTACTGTGGCTATTCAGGTTTTGGGTGTGTGTGAGGGGAAGTCTACATCTGAATTTCAGAAATTTTTCCTATTTATGTGAAGAATGTTATTCTTACTTTGATAGGGATTACATTGAACCTGTAGTGTTTGGGATAGTATGGATACTTTAATAATATTAATTTTCCCAATTCATGACCATGAGATATTTTTCCATTTATCTGTATCTTCCATTTCTTCATTTCCTTCTGTTTTATAGTCTTCAGTGCTTGGCTCCTTTGTATCTTCAGTTAAATTTATCCCTGTTTTCTATTTATTGTAATTATTGTAAATTGAATTGTTTTCTTGATTTTTTTAAGATAATTGCTAGTGTATAGATTTTTTAAAGTTAATTGCTAGTGTATAGAAACTACTAACATTTGTATGTCAATTTTGTATCCTACAAGTGAATCCATCATTAGTTTTGTAGGTTTTGGGTGACATCTTTAGGATTTTCCATACATAAAATCATGCCATCTGCAAACATGGACAATTTAACTTCTTCCTTTCATGTTTTAAAGCCTTTCACTTCTTTCTCTTGACTGATTGCTCTAGATAGGACTTCTGGTACTACTAGATACAAGTAATAAGGGTGGGCATCCTTGTCTTTTTCCTGATGTTAGAAGACAAGCTCTCAACTTTTCACCACTGAGTATGCTGATAGTTATGGGTTTGCTGTTTTTAAACTTTATTGTGTTGAGGTATGTTTCTTCTATACCTAATTCAGGTGTCCTCAAAATATGGCCCATGGGCCACATGCAGCCCACCTAGGACATTTGTCTGGCCCACCAGGTGTTTATGCTGCCCCCGCCTGTCCTGCTTAGCAGCTGACTGGTCCTGGGGCCCACAGTCCGGCCCTTCAACTGCCTGAGGGACAGTGAACTGGCCCCCTGTTTAAAGAGTTTGAGGATCCCTGATAATCTGTTGAAAGTTTTTATCATGAAAGAATGTTGAATTTTGCCAATGATCTAAAATCATGCTTTTTCTATGAGGTGATCAAGAAGTTCTTGTCATTTACTTAGTTAATGTGGAGTATCACGTTTACAGATTTGCATATATCAAACGACCCCTGGGATAAATCTCACTTATTTATGGTGAATGATCCTTTCACTGTGCTATCAAATTTGGTAGCTGGTGTTCCACTGACGATTTTGGCATGTTTACTCATGAGGCGTATCGGCCTGTCATTCTCTTATAGTGTCTGTGTCTGGCTTTGGTATTGGGATAATGCCAGGTTTGTGAAATGAGTTTGAATATATTATCTTCTCTTTAATACTTCTTATTTCTTAATTGGATCTACTTTTATTTCTTTTGTATCCATTTAAATTTTACTAGTATTTTTAATATTTTGATTACACATTCAGTCCCAGAGGGAGAAAAACAAGAGTATGGGCTTTCAGACACTGCCATGACCTAACAAACCTCTCCTTTATTTTGTGCTTTTCCATACCTTCTACTAGAAGAGGCTGTATATCCTCTGAAAATCCCACCTTTAATGACCTTGTTTATAGAGGAGCATTCACTGGCCACAGGAATTGGTATCTGAGAGTTGTTTTCTTCCTGGATTTTACCTCAACCATTCACTGCTCTGAAATACCACACCAAATTGCAGCCAATTTTGCACATTATACTCTGATACAAGGTTGTTGATGGCAGATGATGATACAAAAAGAGGCAGAAAGTTGACACTTCCGAAGTGCCTTATCAGCCACAGATTATCTGCCCTCAGATTGCTAAAGAAAAAAAACAAAGAAACTTTTAATATACATGACCCATGATATTTAAGACCCAAGAGACTTTAGCATCTGTTTATTTGATTTTTTTTGGTCACAGCATCTGGCAGCTATGTCTTAGCATATTCATGGAATGGGGTCTTGAAATAAAACAGAACATTAAATTGCATTTGCTTATGTGAAATAAAGCTACAATTTTGCACACTCCTGTACTTGTGACCTGAAATTCATATTTGCTTCATGACTGGTAAAATTCTGGTATTTGCTAATATGGAAAAGAACAAAATACTACTAAGAATACCAGAGGGTAGATACTTTTCTTAGATATAGTGATCATAAAAACTCTAAAGAAGGGATGTTCAAATAATGACATGAAAGGTAGAAAGAAGCTGGCCATATGAAGTGAGAGAAGAAAAACTTTCAAAGCAGGGCAATCTGAGTGGGTAAAGATCGTAGAGGAGATAAAACTTTATGCTGTGAGCGAACGGAAAGAATTTCAGGTGGCTAGAGTTTGCAGGTGATGAGAAAAAGTGGCCCAAGATGAGTTTGGTAAGGTAGCTGGGGCCAGAACATGTATGGTCTTACAGGCCAAGTTTAAGAATATGGTTTCTGTTCATGGTGCAACGCTGGGCTATTGAAAAGATTAAAATAACAGAGTAGTCCCATTTAGATCATGTTTGAAAAGATGACTTTGGTTGCTTTGTAGAGGGTAGCTTGAAGAGAAAAGGGCAGGAATGAAAGTAACAGGAACAGTTAAAAAGCCCTGGTGCAAAATGATAGCTCTGTAGATGCTTTTGGAAGTGACACAGGACAATGGGGAGAAACGGGCAGGTCTGACAGGTGCTGAGATGTTTTTTGAAGGGAGGTTGGTAAGATTTAAGCACTGGATTTGGGGGATAAAAAAAAACAGAAAACAAGAGTTCCATTTTGGATATATAATGGATGAGATGATTGAACTAATTTAGGCTTCTGTAATAATTTCTAAATTCAATGATTTATTACAATAACGATTTATTTTTCATCCACATACTAGTTCATCATGGGTTTTCCTGGCCACCTCCTCTCCCGGGAAGCTCTTCTCCAAGTGGCATGGGGACTCAGGTCTGATCATCTTGCAGCTTTGCCTTTTACTAAGGCCTTGGGTTTCATTTTTGTTTCCCTTTCACCTTGTTAATGAGTAAACAGAGCATGAGCCAGCAAGGCTGTGTGTGCAGGAGACTTTTTATGCCAGCATAGGCAGTGGCATGCGTTATGTCTAACAGGCCACATCAACCAAGCCCAGTCACATGGCCCAATCTAATTGCAACAGAGGCTGGGAAATGTAGTCTAGCCGTGTGCCTGGGAGCAAAACAAAAAGGCATGGCAGTCTTTTCATATTTACTGCAGATTTCAGATAGTTTTCCAAATGACTTTGAAAAGAAATGAATTAAAAGAAGAAACAATGTCTGTTTAATGCCACTTCTGAGCATTTTAAAGGTTATAAAGATAGAACACCCCTCCCTTATCCCTCACCAAGGGCTGTGTGATTTAATTGTAAAAAGAAGATACTGCATAGATATTTGAAAATCTATAAAAGAGGACAATGGGAGATGCCAAATAGAAGTAAATAATTACTAAGTGAAGTGATGTGTAATACAAGTATCATACATGGAAAAGAGGGAATTCATCATGGGCTAGAGTGAGCTAGGGAAATTTCCTAAATGAAGAAAAAATTAGGTGGGTCAGGAAGTTGTAAAAGTTGTCCAGGCAAAAGAGATGAAAAAGAAAATTGGTAAAAATCTATCATTAAACATGACTTTTATCACCATCAAAAATAATTGCTTTTTTTTTTTTTTTTTGGCCAGGGCTGGGTTTGAACTTGCCACCTGTGGCATATGGGGCCGGTTCCCTACCCTTTTGAGCCACAGGCACCACCCATAATTGCATTTTTGACATAATTAGCACTGTTGGCAACAACAGATTTAAATAAGTTGAATAATTATCTAGTAACCAGCTACTAAATAACTATACCCAAAATAATGTTTATGTGGCTTCATGTAATTTTTCTCTTTTCAAATAGGTTTATGCGTACAAGCACAGCCTCAAGTGCAAAATGAAAGTGACTCGTTCATGTTTTGAGTTCAAATCTATGACTTAGTTTCTTTGCTCTCAGTCCCCTGCTTAATACAACCAGAGGAACGAGATGTCAGGACTGTTCAGAGGATCCAGGCAATAGTCAGCTGGCTAGAAGTTTGTCCATGTTTCAAATGACGTAGGTATAATTGCAGGAAGATCAGGAGAAAGGTTGAGCAACTAGCAACAGAAACAGAGTCAAAGGGAGAAAGCAGAGATGATTTTTCTTTTGACAAACAGAAATAATGCATTTCAACTTTCATATCTAGCAGTCAAGCTTGGAGGACGGGGCCAGGCCCAGAGGAAACCACCATGATTCACTTCTTGCAGACAGCCTTTAGCTACACATGTGAAAAAGGTTGATGATGCTGATAATGTTAATAATGATAATAATTTGCACTTACTTAGTAGCTTTAATGCTACATTTTCAAAGATGTTATAAACATTAATTAATTAAACCCTACAGCAACCTGTAAGGTAACTATTACCTTGTATTATGAAAATAATTAACCCAGGCTAACAAAGATTAAGTGGGCAGCCTGAAGTTATATGGGAAATCAAAGCTAGGGAAAAAGAGAGACTGTCTGATTTCTAGCCACAAGATTGGGTCACTGATGTCTAGACTACTGTCCTTTCCTTAGGGAAATAAACCGTTGATAGAGCAGGAAATGGATTAAGTGGGAACGTGCAGAAATCTGAGGTCCAGGAATGTGTATAAGAGCTTGGTCAGAGTTTCCCAGTGAGCCAGCAACCCAATATGGATGTGTACTCAAAGTACCAATGCTACCAATCATTGCTAAGATTGCCTTCCTGCCTGAGATAGGTTCTTGCAGAGACCCCCTCTTCTTTCCACCTCTGCCCTCACAGCATCTCACACAGCAACCTGGTGACCTACCTGGCTTTTTTCCCAGGGAGCAATGGGACAGGGGCATGATACACTTAGATTCCTCAATATCATCTAATGTTGCCTGGCATGTCACAGATATGTTAAATAGATATGATACAATAACCATGTTTTCAATAGCTAAATGCATACATGAAAAAAATTTCATAAACTTAGCCTGTGGTACAAAAATAATCAATAATAATATGAAATAATTCCAGAAAGCAATGAAATTACTGACTAAATTGAGAGGAAAGTAACTTTCACAAATAAAACCTGAGGCCTTAATGTTGCTAAGTAAACACTGGGCTTGAAGATGGACCTGATCTGCTCTGACAATGGGTCTTCTCTCTCATCTTCAGTTCACTCATCTGTAAAATCTCAGTGACAACACCAGCCTCACAGAACTGTTACCAGGGAGGAATGATCTAGTATGTGTGGGTCTCCCATCACTAGACCTTATTAAGTTCACAGTTGTGTTCTCTCCTCCTTCTAAAAACAAGAGTATCACTAAGTCTTCATACCTGTAAACACTTAGAAGTAATCTTCTTGCCTGTACGAAGAAAAATAGAACTTCACATGGACAAATTTTAATCACCAGGGCAAAAGGAGGAAATGTTGAAATAGTTCACTCTCTAAGGCTACATGAGAAAGTGAAAACTAAAAGCAACTGAATTTCTACTAAGCCACACAGTCTTAGGAATCTCCAGATAAACGAGAAAGTAGTTGAAGGTTAGCTAATTTACCTGATAAGAACAGTCCCAAATTAATTTAAGGACTTCACTTATCTAATATAGTTGTTGAACTATCCATACTGACTCAGTTAAATGCACGATTACAGACTCCATTTCACCTAGTCCTCCACAATGTTTTAGAATTTGAAAATAATTTTGGAACTAAATGGCTGGAGGAAGAGGATGAGCAGGGAGGAGGAAGAGAATGAGGAGAGGAAAGATCAGGTGCAGTGGGAGGTGTGGGGGCAGATGCTCAGGATGGGGAGGGGCCAAGAAGAGAAAACCTGAAAACACACACGTTCTCTCTCTCTCTCCCTCCCCCTCCTCTCCACACTTCAATCACATGTTTACTTCTAGATAGCTATGGTGAGGATTAAGCCTACAGGAGGTGATAAATTCATCCTAATTACCTCTTCAATGAAGCTACCCCATATCAATAAGCATACAAAAGTTAATTTTGCTGTTTCCTACAATCTTGAAGATAAGCCTAGTGAGGATTGAAGGCAGTAGATTTATCTTGTAGCCTCTAGGAAATTCCACCTGAGATAATGGTTTTTACAGCTAATTTGCATTCAGATCCTGTGTTTGCAGCTTCCACTCCTTAGCTGTCATGTTCCCAAGAGGACTAGGGGTTTGTGAGAGGAAAATGAAGAATCAATAGTGAAGCCTGGAGGGAGATGTGGAGAAGGCTCCCTGGAAAACTCAGCTTAGGAATCTAGAAGACACAGCATATGCTGCTTGATGGTCTAAGTCCTGAAAAACTAGGAAAACAAAATATAATTAGAGTTATACTGTTACTACAAGGTAAATTAGTTATCTTTATTAGTTGTTGACTGACACTGAAATATATCTTTGGGTTTATTACAAATATAACAGAAGATAATTCTTTTTCTTTTTGGCTGGGGCTGGGTTTGAACCGGCCACCTCCAGCATATGGGCCTGGTGCCCTACCCTTTTGAGCCACAGGCACCGCCCAACAGGAGATAATTCTTAAAGATTGAGCCAAGCACCATGTATTAGTGTGTTTGGCTCCATTCAAGACGTTGGAAAGAAGCAATGAAAATTGAGTCTTAAGTATGAGACATGATTTTATCATCTGTCATTGTGAAGTGGAACTAAGGGAAGTGAATGTTAAGACATGCAAATTGCCTTTTGTATATCATCAATGTATCAAATTTTTTGCATTACCTATTTTATTTTTCTTGCTTAAAGTATTAATATCCCATTTATAAGTCTATTAGTCTTTCAGATAAAATATGAACTTGTTAATAGTTAAATATGAAGTATATAGACTATTTTATATAGTCTATAAAACCAAACAAATACAGTTGTTTTCTTGAAGCCAAATGGTTCCAAACACCCATGGTCTTCATTAGCTCTGTTGGTTAGCATGATTCAAATTCTGTTTGTACAACTGAAACTTCAGTGAGACCTGCCACTGTTCCTATTACACATGGTCAGTGTGAGGGGGATTTGAAGTCAGCATCTATCAATTTAAATTCCCTGTAGTACTCTTCTGATTTTTTTTCCCCTCTCTTACCTTTGTAATGTTAATATTTCTCACTAAGGAGCAAGAACAAGAATCAACCTTTACAAGTATACTTTGGTCTCATAAAACAGACACAAACAGAGCTTAGTTTAGACCTTTAAAAAACAGTTAGTTTTATTTCAGAAAATACTATATATATAATTTATATTTTTAAAGAAATACAAGCAGTTCCCAGGTTACAAAGAAAATAGGTCTGTAGGTTTGTTCCTAAGTTGAATTTGTGTGTAAATTGGAACAGGTACATTTACAAGAGACCTGTGATAGGCCTTTGTAATAGCCACCATTTATAAGTTCAAGTTGTGCATCAGTTGGGCATTTGTAACTCAGTGACCTACTGTAATAGCACCCGTTTGTAAGTGCGAGTTATACATATGAGATTCTACATCTGACAATTATGTTCACAAACTCTCCCTGGAAAAAGTGCTGTGTACCTCCTTCCTGAATATCACTATGGTCACCTCTGAAGGCCTCCTCTGGGGAGGCTGTGCACCAAGGCCAGAGCTTGGTCCACTCTTCAAAGCAGTTTTAGAACTCTTTCTGGAATGGTCGCCAGAGCTGTCATCGTCTCAATGTCATCAGAATGTCTTCTTTTCAATATTTCCTTTACCTTTGAGTAAAGGAGAAAACACTGGGGTAAGATGAAGTGAGTAGGGAAGGTGGTACAACACTTATTTGTTTACTGGCTAGAAACTCCCTCATAGACGGTGCCTTGTCAGCAATTTGCTTTTGTTCATTGGTGAGCTCCTCTGGGAATATTTCTGCACACAACTTTCTCAGGCCAAGATTTTGAGCTAAGATTTTCCTGTTTCTCTATAGATGTTTACTTGGTCTGCTATGCTTCTCAGAGTCAGCCAATGATTTGGACGCTCAATTAGAGGAATTCTTGCATGTTTTTGTCCATTTTGCTCCTCACTGACCACCCTAACCTCTCTTCATCAGTAATGCTGTCTGTCCCCTCAGAAAAACATTTCATCCATTTGTAATGTACACTGCTGTTTTCTTCGTAGCATTACCCCCACAAGCTTGGATTTAACACATCTCTGATTTCATTTCCACTCTTGCCAAATTTAACAAGAAATTTAACGTTTGTTGTTCTAATTCAAGCTCTGTCATTCTCACGATGGCACACAAACACACACAACAATAATCAACACCATTCAGCAAGGCACTGCCACATGTCAACGTGAACACAGCTGTTAGACACTGATAGACCAAGGTTATGAAACCTCACTCTGTTGTTTTTACAGTGCTGCCAACGTAGCCCTCTGGCGAGTTTGAAAACTTAATTGTCAGAACTCATAAATCGAATGTTTGTAAATCAGAAACTGAGTTAATTTAAGAAAAATACAGAGGAAATAAGATGGGCTCAATAATTAAATTTTAAACTTTCTTTTTTTAAATCACTGAAAGTATTTTTTTTTAAATAACATAACTCATTCTTCCATGATGTTTGTAACACCATCCCTATTCACCAGCATACACATCTGCATGACAATCCTCATTCCCACACATTGCAACAAATTGCAAATGATTTAGAGATGTACATACTGAGGTCACTAAAGCCATTCACCACTACCTAAGGTGTCAATATATTTGGAAACAAGTTTGTTAAAAATGAAATTGCTATCAGGACAATAAATTAAATAATAATCATAATAGATGGAATGCTGAGACCATTAGTTGTTGAGAACCTGGCTTTAATGACTTTGAGCAATGTTAACCTAAATGTCCTAAAAATTAATAGTCCTAAATGATTTCTCTGTCCATCAAGTCATTTGCAACTGTGACTATTTCTAAAGCTGAACTGTTGCTCTGAGCACACCCTAAGCTGAGTGGCAGGCATTATTTTCAAGTTGACAATCGTTGGGTTCCTATATTTTGTTGGTGATTTCATCTTGCTGTTTCTGCTATATGTGGTTTTCAGGTATCATTTATAAAACCTTTTTAGAAAGCTAAATGCATTAAGTAGGTAAGCTGTAGTGAGTATTAAAAACAGTTTCTTGGGCGGCACTTGTGGCTCAGTGAATAGGGCGCCGGCCCCATATACAGAGGGTGGCTGGTTCAAACTCAGCCCCAGTTGAACTGCAACAAAAAAATAACCAGGCATTGTGGTGGGCACCTATAGTCCCAGCTGCTTGGGAGGCTGAAGCAAGAGAATCGCCTAAGCCCAGGAGTTAGAGCTTGCTGTGAGCAGTGTGACGCCATGACGCTCTACTAAGGGGATAAAGTGAGAGTCTGTCTCTATCAAAAAATAAATAAATAATAAAAACAGTTTCTTCTTTGGCATTGGTGCCAAATGTCCATTGAAATAGGCTGTCTGAGAAAAAGTTGAACATTTTGTACAAATTGCTTAGGTTACTCTTCCATAAAGATGAGAGAATAGTCTGAAAAAATTGTGAACCTTTCTTCTAGTTCTATGAGATTTTTAAATAATGACTTCTCTTAGCATTTTTTTCCCTTCCAAATATACAGATTTTTTGTTAGGATTTCTTTTCTTGGGTTATTTAGTTGTTGATGATATTTGATATAGGCTAGTGGTAAGTCTTCTTTGAAATACTTAGAAATGTTTTTAAAATTGCTCTAATTCTACTAAATGCATTTACATGCCGTTTGAGTGTGAAATGAGTAAATCCATTCAAGAAAAAAATGTCTTAGGTAGCAAATAGAGAATAGGAAGAAAGTTTTCTAAAAATCTTTGCTAAGGTTGATGTCCTGAATGTAATTAATTAAGTTTCAATGGGTCCTAAGAAATTTATGTTATGCAAATGATGAAATAGAGCTTAAATTGATCACAGCAAGAATAATTAAATGTTTCAACTAGGAAAAATATGTAAAGGCAATAATTTCATTGATTTGAAATTTAAGTTCATTATGTCACTCCTTTTATGAGAAATTTTTAGCTAGATGGGAAAATGAACACGCAGATCAGAAAGTTATGATCTGAAGACTGTGCGACTCAGCATTTCCTTGGGTAATGCCATTGAGTTTCAAAAACTCTGTTACTTCATATAAGAAAGATTTTCCTGTCATTATACAGTTTCCAAATTTCCTTCCAGTTTGAAATAATATAATTCCAAATGGACTCCTGCGAAAAATATTTTAAAAATCACGTCCTACTAAGGGTTTAAATGGTAGAGTTAGATGAAATAGTTTGATGGGGAAGAGGAACTTAGAGGAACAAAGGTCAGCATAATATTAATATAAAATGTTTAATTGCCATAAAAATGTTTTTAGAGCCTACATTGGGAGCTTTTAATTTTTGTGACCATGTTCATTTTCATCTGGCATTTCTTGAATGATGAATTTACACGAATTTTTCCCTTGCAAAATTAGGCTACTCAGAGGTGGCAAAAGGATACAGCCTCTCTTTTTTCTCTCGCTGAAGTCTTTTGGGGCAACCTATCAGAAAAGAAGGATGTAGGTTGTACTGCCGCCCTAAAAAGACCATGATCCACTGTCACTGGTTTGTTGGTCCAGTCATCTCTGAGGTCCTGAGCCTGTAGTTGCTACCCAAGGTTTTGGGAGAGGGACCCCTTCAGTAATGTAGGGAGGTGGCCACATTCCTTTCTCTCAAATCTATTGCCCTGCTGGTTTCCCCAATCCTGGACATAATGAAGTCCTTTTAGTTAAAAAATAAATAGCTAGTTCTCAAAAACAACACAATTTTGTGTGAACAGAGGTTGTATTTTTTTATACATATTGATGGTTCTCTGATTTTATACAGGAAAAAAAAAGCCTTAATCATTTAGGCCTTCAAAAAAGGAAGATCCCAGGAGATGCATCTTATTTTTCAGATGGCCCTGTCTATACCATCCTTCCTTTATTTACCCAAAGATGCTTGAAAGCTCCTAAGCTTGTGTCCATTCTCTTTTCTCCCCAGTTGTGAAAGTCCTAAGGGCTTGTCTCATCTTATCCTTGTTTTGTGTTTTGTCAACCAACCACAGCACTTTGGTCTTTGCTTAGATATTAGAGAAAGCAGTATTTGCCCTGGACATTGCCAATTCCTCATGGCAACAGGGTACTGGTGGGCACTCTGATACCAGTTTCATCTCTATTAGGGAGAGCTATAGCAATTTTCCTCCTGGTTTCCCAGGAAGCAGAATGGATACCTAGCCAAGGTGAGCACCATTCATCTCTCTTGGTAGCAAGCACTCCAGGTTCCTTCAAGGAAAGGACAACTTAATACGATTTGGACCTTGTATCTTACAAAGAAAAACTTTGATATTATTGTGCTGATAAATATTTTTGTCCTCCTAGACAAAGGTTTCTCAATTTTGGCATTATTGACCTTTTGGGCCAGATAGTTCTTTATTGTGTGGGGCTCATTGCAGGTGCACATGTGACAAGCAAAAATGACTCCAGATATTACAAAATGCCTCCTGTGGGCAAAATCATCCTATTTGAGAACCACTGTCTGAGGCATATGGTATATTACAATAAGATTTACAATAGTTATGACTGGCTTCCTGTTATCATTCTAGGTATCAGCATTAATTTGATTTTTTTCTGTTTCCAAAGTATTCCATACCCCCAAAAGTGTAGAGTACTCTAAGATTGGCAAAGACATCACATTCACAATTAAATATCCCAAGAACTGATATTGAATTGGTTTAATAAAGACCGCAAGAGTACCCTATTGTCACAATCTTTTTTTTCCCTAAAGGATTCCAGAACTCCCGTGTATCTCAGCCTGACGTTATGTTAACATGTCATTGCCCAGCTGTAAGGCATTCTCTTTTATCACCAATGCTCCTCAATGGAACTGAGTCACTCACAGAAAAGACCAATGGGGCATCTGCAGCTTTCTCTGTTCTGCCTCACCCTTGACCCATATTCTCTCCCTCCATCAAGTTTATTGTATAAGAGTAAGAAGTCCAAGAAAATCTAGTTTCTCCTGGTGATATAAAAATAGTTTTTGAATTATATGTGTAATTTAGGGGAAGTATCTTATGAATGGATATGTAATATTCTTTAGCAAATATGTGCTGTAATTTATATATATAAACTGAAGGGAAGACAAATTGGAATTTCCTTTGCCCTTCCTTTCCAACTCTGTATTCCTAATATTAGTTTAAATGTGATCTGGTTTCATCTTTTCTTGGAAAGTATGAATAAAAAATTCCACTTTCCAATTTTCCTTACATTATATGCCACATAGTTACATGCCCTCCAGGCTTCTCATAGCAGAAAATATCCATTATGTTTTGTTTGTGAAAATCAGGGCGGGGAAAATAATGTTTTGGCTCTTCTAAGGAAGAAAGGACTGCTGGAAAAACTCTAGCAAGTGTTTAAATAATTATAAGCACGCACATAAAATTAAACATTCTTAGAAATGCATTATGATACTTTATTTTTTAATGGGTAGGGTAAATAAGGAACAGATTTTTTTTTTTAATTTTTAGTTTTACTGGGGACACATAAATCACAATGCAGTGAACCTCACCAGATGAGCTGAGCTGGACAACTGCCTCTACTCAGCTCCGTAAAAGTACCAACTCTCCTTTAAATTCCAAGAACAGCTCTTGGCTGGTCAGAGCATCTAGGGCTCAAAAGTTTGGAAAGAATCAGTTCAGGTCCCTTTAGAAAGGCTTTCTCAAAGATGGGAACAGGAATGTGCACACACTTAAAAAGGATTGTGCTGTATTATTGGCCAGAAACATTGGCTTAGAATTCTAGTATTGGAGACGATTAATGTGAGCTAAAATAAATCCCCAAGAGGCTTCATGAAATCATTTGGAGGGACTCAGGGGACCAGAATATGCTCTGTATCTCTTCTCTATTCTTCATCTGCTTTCGTAGGAGAAATGTGTCTCATGGGTGACTGATCCCAGCATTCTAAAGTAGTGATGAAGGAAGGGAAACACTCTGGAACAGGCAGGGATTGAGGACACATTCAAAGCACCCCTGAAAATGCTGTTTGGAAAGTTTTGACAGTTACTTTTTTTTAGGGATCATTAAGGGTACAAGAAACCAGCTTATACTGATTGCATTTGTTAGGTAAAGTCCCTCTTATAATTGTGTCTTTCTCCAAAAGGTGTGTCACACACCAAGACTCCCACCACCCTCCCTCCTTCCCTCTCTCTGCTGTTCCTTCTACCTTCCCTCTCCCTCCCTCTCTGCTCTTCCTTTCCCTCACCCTCTCCCTCCTTTTCTCTCTCTCTGGTCTCCCCTTCCCCCATCCCCCACCATGTACTAGGTCATTAATTGTCCTCATATCAAAATTGAGTACATAAGATTCATGCTTCCCCATTCTTGTGATGCTTTACTAAGATTAATGTGTTCCACTTCCATCCAGGTTAATACAAAGGATATAAAGTCTCCATATTTTTAATGGCTGAATAGTATTCCATGGTATACATATACCACACCTTGTTAATCCATTCCTGGGTTGGTGGGCATTTAGGCTGTTTCCACAGTCACGCTGAGGAAAGTGATCTCACAGAAACAGAACTAGCTATTGTCTCATTTACCAAACTTTTGTGTGTTCATTTAGGGGGCTGTGACTTATCAGCTGCCAGTAATGGAATCACCTATTCTTTGGGGAAGAGGGAGAAAAAGCAGAGATGCATGGAGAGACATGTGCACACACATACAGGCACATGTATATTTATCTTTGATAAGAATATTTCCTTTCTGACTCATTCAGAATGCCTTAAGATGAAGAAAAAGATATTTTTCATTAAGCATAATTACCTGAATGATTTCAATTACAAGTCATTACAGAGAGATAACCTTGCATTTTCTCAGAAATGGAGCACTATCATCTTGCTCCTTTCTGTGATCTTTTGGCTTTATAGATGCATGTTATGATTATAATTTGGATAAAGACATGTAGTCTGTGAGATACATAATATTCAATTACATTGCCAATAAAATAAGATTTCTTTGGATCACCCTAATCTTCTGTTTTGAAACGAAAAGGCTCTGCCAAATGTCCTAAGCCTATTATTTCTGAAAGTAGAATCATAGGTGGCAGAGGTCATTAACCTTTCCCCCATGCAGACACTACTACCTGCTAAGTTAAACCTGGGCCTTTGGCATGCAATGTTGTCCACTGTCTTTGGTGCCACCTGACTTTGTGGTTCTAAAGCTACCATGTTTTGATAGCACTTTGATGCAACTTTCTCAATGTCATTGCTGCTGGGGTCTGACTTAGTGAATATTAAGTATTACTCCTGCCTCTAGAACTCAGTCAAAATTGAACTGTTATGTATGATAAGTTCTGAAATATACTGCACCCCCTTTTCCCTTTTGATACTACAAAAGAGGGCCATTTTGCATTCCCAAGAATTCATGAGGAGTTCTTTTCATTTTAACCTTCATTTTTGCTTAGGGCTCCTTGGGGCTTTGTTGGGTGACAAAGAAAATGACAGGATTAGGGCAGAGTTAGATGGCAGAATAGAAACCTCCAGTAATTGTCCCTCTACATGAACATCTAATTCAACAACTTCCCAGGCAAACAAACACCTTCAGAAGAATCAAAAATAAGGCAATCAATCATAATACCTGGTTTTACTATTATATCATAGAAAGAGGCACTAAATAGAGCAGAAGGAGAATTTTGTATTGCCTCCTCCACCCCTCCCCCATCCTGGACACAGCTGGACACAGTGAGACTGTGCCTTACCAGCACAGAGAGAGTCTGCATGTCGAGTGGGGGGAATGACGTGATTGTGGGTTTTGCACTGAAATGTAGGGCTACACTGGCACAGGGAAACACAGCCAGAGAAGAATGCCTGAGTTCCTACTACCTCTACCATCAACAGAAAAGAGACGAGCCTGGGGCCGGGACTAAATTCATAGACAGTTGGGCCCCAAGGACTGCAATCCTTGGGCAATTTCTGTGGCTGTGCTGGCTCAAAGCCAATGGAATTGGGGTGCACATGACCCAGGGAGACATCAGCAGTTGCCATCAAGCCAGTGTCTGTGTTACTACTTCCCCAACCACCAGCAGTACAGCTTGGGGACAGTCTTCTTCTACTTGAGGGAGTGAAAGGAAAGCACACTGAGAACTTTGTTTTTAATGTGGATGCCAGCTCAGTCACAGTAAAATACAGACCCAAGCAGACTCCTGAAGCCTCGGATGTCAGGCCTTAGTTGCTGGTTCCACTCTGTCCCAGAAGGAAACATGCTACTTTGAAGGGAAGGACCCAGTCCTGAAAGAATTCACCACCTGCTAAATGGCTAAAGAGCCATTGGGCTTTGAATAAACATCAGAGGTAACCAGGCAATAGTCACTGTGGGCTTTGGGTGAGACTGGGCTGGCTTCAGGTAGTACCCACATCACTCCTTTTCCAACTCCAGCAACCCAACACAGAAAATAAGGGAAGAAAATGAGCTACTTTACCTAGAAATTCAAGGAATTATCTTGTATACTATGCAAGATCACCAAGGTGGTGCCAAAATAAATCTGCAAGAATTACAGCATTATTGAGCTTAAGGAACATTCAGTGGTGATGCAACTGCAGTGACTGTAGACTTAGACCACAACCCTCAATTCTCTTTGAGTATCTGGAAAGCCTTCTCAAGAAGGATAGGTTTTAAGAAGCCCAGACTGTGCAGATTAAAATAAATGTCCAATTCTTCAATCCCCAGACATTGGCAAATATCCACAAACATTAAGAACAGCCAGAAAGATGTGACCTCACCAAACAAAGTAGATAAGGTATCAATGGCCAATCCTGGAGTGATGGAGATATGTGACCTTTCAGACTAAGAATTCAGAATAACTGTCCTGAAGATACTCAATAAATCTCAAGACAATAAAGAGGAGGAATACAGAAGCCTATCAGAAAATTTTTAAAGAGATTGAAGTAATTAAAAAAGGCAGAAATTCTATAGTTAAGGATTCAATTGACAAAGTGAGAAGTGCATTAGTCTTTCAAAAGCAGAATTGGCCAAACAGAGAGAAAATTGGTGGGCTTGAAGCCACACTATTTAAAAATATACCATGGCTTGGCACCTATAGCTCAACCAGCTAGGGCGCCAGCCACGTACACCTAAGGTGGTGGGTTCAAATCCCCAGCCCGGACCCGCCAAACAACGACGGCTGCAACCAAAAAATAGCCGGGCGTTGTGGTGGGTGCCTGTGGTCCCAGCTACTTGGGAGGTGGAGGCAAGAGACTCGCTTGAGCCCAGGAGTTGGAGGTTGCTGTGAGCTGTAATGCTATGGCACTCTACCCAGAGGGATGGCTTGAGGCTCTGTCTCAAAAAAAAAAAATATACCATCATAAGATG
>CAUYTI010115197.1:0-10049 GCA_963575145.1 Galago senegalensis
GATGTAGAGACGGGGTCTCACTCTGGCTCATTTAGCTCAGGGGGGTCTTGGCTGGTCTCGAACCTCTGAGCACAGATGATCCACCCGCCTCGGCCTCCCATAGCGCTGGGACTACAGGCGTGCGCCACCACGCCCGGCCTGCACTGTGCCTTTTAAGAGAGCTCTAAGTCTTCTTCCTGACTCTCTCAATGTCTGACAGGTCCACGTCTAATTTATGAACAAACATTGAGTTCATGAGAAAAATAGATCTTACCCCCTTGTTCAAATATTTCTTACACTTTACCTGCAAACTCAACCCTTATCTATTTATGATTTATTTCAATCATTTTTTTATACCCTTTACATTTCTCTCTTACTATTGTATATGAACAGCTGAGCTTTGTTTTTTTTTTCTTACAGAAATCTTAATTTCTTTCTTTTTTCTTTCTTTTTTTTTTTTTTTTTGTGGCCAGGGCTGGGTTTGAACCCACCACCTTCGGCATATGGGGCCTGCGCCCTACTCCTTTGAGCCTCAGGCACCACCCTTAATTTATTTCTTTTAGAAAAAAAAAGAAGAGATACCTAATCCAAATCTTGTTGGCTGATTTCTGCCCTTCTATCCCTCTCTCTGAGTCTACGGATATATACGGATATTCTCATCTTATTCATCTTAAGGTGTCTCCAGTCCATCTAGGTGTTCTCAGAAGAAATGGACAGTGTGCAGTGCTGTTCCTCTGCCGCCTGTCCTTGCATGTCAAAGCTGTAACCTTGGCTGTAAAGTAACACCCAAGTCATGTGTCTTCAGCTGTTTTGAGTACTTCCCTCAAGTGATAGCTGTCCATTTGGGAAAGTTGCAGGAGTCAGTCACTAATGTTTTTTAAAAATCACTGAAAAATAGAGCCAGGGAAGGCTAATAAGAGAGGGTTCTCATGTGCCCAATAACAAAAACGATCAAAAAAAAAAAACTACAAAGACCATAACGTTGTACAAAGATTACTGCAATCTTACACAAACAATAATTCTGTAAGGACATCTAACCAGCAACTGGTGTTGCCTTGGCTATTGATGTTTGTAGCTAAGAATTATTATTTTTAAAAGTATGTAATTCTGCTCATTTTTTTCTTTAAAAATCTTTGTCTTCCTTTATCTCCCTGATTATTTATAAAATGTAAACAATAATATCTGGTAACATAAAATGTCCAGCATATAAATAACCCATGAAACGTTAGCTATTATTGTTAGGTTTTATTATCTACTTTTATTATCCTAAGTATTATTTTGTACTTGTGGGTTTTTAAAAATTATTTTGAGATCCAAATCTTAACAATGGGTGTCTTAGGTATGGAGAATTTATCTAGAAATAATGTAATTATATTTATAGGCCAAAGATTCAGAAAATCATAAGTCTACTATTCTCTAATCTAGTCAAATAAATTACTCAATCCTCGACATTGGAAAGGGTGATTACTAAAATCTCTAAAACCATCTCTCATGAGTAAAGAAAATAAGACTGTTGGGAATAGAGAAGAAAAATACTTTCAGATGTTTAAAAGTTTACTGGCTAGGTGTAGTGCTCGTGCCTGTAGTCCTAACACTTTGGGAGGCCATCACAAAAAGATTACTTGAGGCCAGGAGACCAGCCTGAACAAGAAGATGACCCTATCTCTACAAAAATAGAAAAATTAGCCAGGTGTGGTGGTGTCTGCCTATAGTCCCAGCTACTCAGGAGGCTGAGGTAGGAGGATCGCTTAAGTCCAAGAGTTTGAGATTGCAGTGAGCTGTGATGACAACACTGCCCTCTAGCCCAGGTAGGTAACAGAGGGAGCTCCTGTCTCAAAAACAAATAAATAAATAAACAAGCAAATAAATAAAAAAGTTTACCATGTGAAAGATAGCCTGGACTAGTTTTCTAGGTTGGCCCAATGCAGAATTAATACAGATGGGTGTAATTTATAGGGAGGCTGATATGGGTTCAACATTAAAAACGACTTTAGGGGAGCCAGAAGGATCTAGCCATGTAACGGGTGCCCTTCCATGGCCGTGAACACCCTGGTCAATGAGGTGCCAGGACATTCACAAACAATAGAGAGGATTTCTGTGTGGATGGGAATTGGGCTTAACTCTGAGGTCTCCACTAACTTAAGGAAGTTCATTTATACAATTCTTAAAAAGTACATGTGACTCTTGTAGTGGCAAGTGACATCCTCAACTCAAAAAAATTTTAAACTGAAAAAGGATGAATTGACTCCCAGAAGTAGGAAACCACAGCTGTTGCCATGCAGAGAGGATCCAAGGTTCCACAGTCTGCTTTCCTTCATTCCCTATAAGTCAACTTTCCCCGTTGGATTGTTTCCAGAAACTCTACAATTACCGGGTCACTAGGGATTTTTTTGAGGGAACAGGTCTCTCCAGAAACTCCTGTTAGTCTTGCTGGGATGAGCTGCCATCCCTGAACCCCAAGGATGGCATCGTCTGGCTGGCCAGCCTTGGTCACATGCCTGCCATTGTGTTGGGGGAATGGGGTCTTAGGATAGTTAACACCACCTGTGGAGGAGCTGCCATCAGAGGAAGAGACACGGAGTTGACAAAAGGTGGCAGGTACCTGCTGCAAGAGGTCTCCTGAATAGCAGATGAGAACAACTGTGCCCCAGGAGAGCGTTTCTTCTGTGAAGTCCTGTTCATCTGCAAATGTGAACAACACCTTGTTTGCTCTTCTATGAACATTGCCCTTTATTGGTACACATTTTTCTCCTATAAGAGATTTGTGGGGAACAATTATAATCACCAGAATAATCTAGAAATAATTTCTTGCTAGGAATAATAATTGGAAAGTAGGAACCAGTTGGATTTGATTTGGTGGAACTAAACCACAAATGAAAGGGCTTAATTTGTAGAGTGCCTAGAGATCTCCCTCTAGGAGACCTTGTTTCTTAAATGGTCTATGTAGTTTTCCACAATTGTCACAAATGCCTTTTTTTTTTTTTTTTGAGACAGAGCCTCAAGCTATCCCCCTGGGTAGAGTGCTGTGGCATCACAGCTCACAGCAACCTCTAACTCCTGGGCTCAAGTGAGTCTCCTGCCTCAGCCTCCCAAGTAGCTGGGACCACAGGCGCCTGCCAGAATGCCTAGCTATTTTTTTTTTTTTTTTTGGTTGCAGCCGTCACTGTTGTTTTGATGGGCCCAGGCTGGATTCGAACTCACCACCTTAGGTGTATGTGGCTGGCACCTAGCCACTTGAGCCACAGGCACCGAACCCACAAATGCTTTTTAAATGAGAAGGTTTTGTGTATAAAGAACACTTCTTCCTGGTAGTATCTGCTTAAAATATCAGTAGTAAGTACTCAAGTTTCAACTCATTTTTGGATGTGCCCTCCAAATCTGAATGAAAGCCTCTGTTCTGCCTGCTAAATCTATGCCATCAATATTAAGTATCCACAACATCAATAGTGTTGATGTTATTGCAAATATTAGTATAATTATAAAAAGAATTGCATTTTTATATTCCCACAGTAATCACTGTTTAATATATATGTGCCAATTAACTAGGGATAGGTAGTGGGTCTATGATGTGAGTTTATATTTACCAAAATGGAAAGCCATTCATAATACTTATGTAAAATAATATTTGTCAAATGAACACATACATATGTAATTCCATTTTTCTCCCTGTGCGTGTGTGTATGTGTGTGTGCGTTTGTAGGAGAAAATCTGGAGAAATTAACACTAAAATGTTAATGGTGTTTAACCCTAAGTTGTGGGACTCAAGATGATATATTTTGGTTTAGCTACCTCTATTTTTCTGCAATAAATGTTTATTAATTATATAACAAAAATAATGGAAGAAATAAACAAATAAGTAAAACAAAGTATTACAATTTTGTCTCCAAACCCAACTGCCTTGATTGTTGGGGGGCCTAAGGCAGCCACAGACAAACCCTTTCCCCCTCCTTCCCTTCCTTTCTCCCTAAGACAAAGACACAAAGGATCTGTCTAGCCCCACCCCCCAGAAGTTCATCCTAAAGGACCCTAACCTGACAGGCAACCTGTGGAATGTGCCCATCCTGCCCACAGCCCCATATAAAAGTGTTCTCCAACTGCACCCCTCCCCTCTCCCAGGCACAGACATCCTCTTTGCACTGCCCAGGCAGGTTTCCCTCCCCTTTCAATAAACCTGGCCTAAACATCTCTTTTGTGGCCTCCTCTCTGGTCACTACAGTTTATACCTTTCCATTGATCATAAGTGACTGGAAGTCAGGGAACCAATCTGACTCAATATGTAACAAACAATTATTTAGGTTTTCTGAACACCAAACATTGTTGCAAAATCTTAGAAAATAAATGTCCTATAGACAGAGTTGTCAACACTTAAGAGAAATAGGCATTCGTAAAACTGATTGATACGTCAAAAGGCAATGTGCCAGGAGAGTTTAACACATACTGAGCTCAGCTGGACACCAGGAGTGACCTGAAGCTTTTTAAAATCAGAAAGGGAAAGGCACAGCCCCATGAGAATGGCTGCCAGGTGCAGGGTGCTGAGACAGAATTGGTATCTTAAGGGGGTGACCTGATTTGCCAACCAGCATGGAAGCTTCGAGACAGAGTCTCACTTTATCGCCCTTGGTAGAGTGCCAGGCCCTTGGAGGGCCCAGGCTGGATTTGAACCTGCCAGCTCAGGTGTATGTGGCTGGTGCCTTAGCTGCTTGAGCCACAGGCGCTGAGCCTCTACTAGGGTTTTATGATACAGGGAAATATTGAAATCCTTGTGAGATCTGGAATCTATTTCCAGATATGTAAAGCTGGCTTATTGGTACGGTGTAATATAATCCACAGGTCAATGAGCAAGGACTGAGCAGCTGCTGAGAGGCCATCTGCTTTGGAAGGCTGTCCCGCTGAAGGCTGTCTTGCTGAAGGCTGTCTCGCTGCTTTCGGTGTTTCTTTCTGCCATCCAGCCAGTGATAATAAATGACTGCCAGCCAATGTGTCAGGCCCCAGGCAATCACTTCACATTCATGGACTTACAATCTTCACAACAGCCATATGAGTTAGGTACTAGGAACATTGGCATTTAACAAGGATCCAAATTCAGAGACTAAAGGATTAGTGCAGTGCTACACAAACAGGAGCAGAACCAGGACTTCCCCAGATTGCACCATTAAGTTCTGCCACATCTGTACTGATAAGAAGACACTGGGATCTAGGAAGCTGGGAGGGGAGGGTGGTCACAGAGAGGTGAGTATATTGTTTTCTGGAATGTAGCATCGGCAGTAATTTACTCTCTTTTAGATTGTAGGAGTGGGGAAGGTGGACCTCAGGAAGTGGCCATGTGCCAGGGACCCACACCAACCAGGCTGCTGCTCTGGTCTGAGTTTCTGTCCTAGTAGGAAACCCAGGCAAGAAGTGGAAACCAGTGAACAAAATGCCGTACCCAGTGGAGGGACAGGAAGGCTGGTGAACAGGAGTAGCTTGATGTCCAGGCAGGAATCCAGGATTTCGTTCACCTCTCTTGCTTTGAAAACTATGAAGACTATCATATACATGGGTAGACTATACCTGACTGGTCAAGGTTTCAAGCCTCGCAGACTTTCTCTTTGGTAATGGTGAAAAGGGAGGGGGCTTCAGGTATCAGGTAATGCTGGGGGCTGGGTGAACTTGAGTGAGCAGAGACTAAGATGGGTATGAGGACAACCAGGCTCAATGTGGGGTGAGACACAGAGTAAGAGATGCTATGACAGCCACAGCATTCATTTAGTCCATTGTTCAGCAAAGGTTACTTGAGAACCTCTTAAACACAGGTCTGAATGCTGCTAAGTTGAGAGAAATTTCAAGAGATGATAGGACAAAGTCATTGCCATTAAGAAGAAGGTGAAAGGAACTATTGATTGTTCCAACAGCGATCTGTGTCAATCACTCTATCAGGTTCTGTGGATACAAAGAGGAATAAAATACAGCCTTTTCTCTTGTGGAGCTCAGAGTCTAGCAGAGAAGCCAGACCACAGTGCACTGAGTAAGGTAAACTGTGGTTGGCTGTATAGATGTCGAGGATGTGAAGGGCCATAGGGGCACAGGAGAGGAAATATGGGCATTCGTCCTAAGTAAGGAGAATTCCAGAGGAGACTTTTCTATCTCCCAAGGAGATGACAGTTGAAATAGATTTTAAATTTGGAGTAAGGACTGAACAGTTGAGAGAGCAGGAGGACATTTTTGGCACGAGCAGGAGAAAGGTATGGACCCAGGGAGATGTGGCCAGGCGTGGTGCACGGCAGTGTGGCCCAGGAGGATGGGTGGAGGCGAAGGGCCGAGAAGGCAACGGGAAGGGGGAGCAGAGCAGGGTTTTCAGTACTTCGGGTAATGGGGGCCCAGGGAAGGCTTTTTGTAGTTTGGTGTAATTAGGCCTGTTTCCTAAAAGTTAAAGACCTGACGAATGAGAGCAAGGGTGGATGCAGCAAATCCCGAGAGCCACAAGAGTCTGCAAGTGTTAGGTTACCTCCGAGTGCACCTGCCCCATTAAAGGGAGCAGCCTGCCATAGCCCCGCCTCCCTTCTGGGGAAAAACGAGGGCTGAGGATACTCAGATATTTTCACTTTTCCTAAAAATCTAGAACTATACATTCAATGTCAACTATCTGCTCCCAGCAGATTTTTAAAGCTGTTTAAATGTCTTTAAATAACCACACAAAACAAGCAAAACAATCTCAGTTAAATTTCCACTAAATAAGTAAACTTAGGTGGGAGGAAGGAGGGATTTAAAATTGTAGACAGTATTGTTTGGTGACTGATTCCCAGTGTCCAGCTGATTTGGGTTTGAGTTCTGCTGTTCCTACTAACCAGGCCAGGGACTAGGGAGATAGCGTCGGTGAGGCTCATTGTACCAGACGGTTGACATCTTTGCCACCATAGATAAAGTAAATAATATGCTTTATGTGTGTAGCACAGGATCTAGCCCCTGTGAGTGCTCAAATATGCCAGCTTCTGTTGTTGTTGTGGCTATTGTATTAAACCGTACATTGTATATTGTATAATTGTCTAGTCAGTGTGTTATTCACTTTTTCTTAGGCTAGAATTAGTTTTTGTTTAGAGTCAAAGCACTACAAATAACTGTTACAATCCTTTAAAAAAATCTTTTCCCTAGCCCTGATACTTACAGTAGTAAGAAAAGTAGGAAAAACTTAAATGGCTTATGTATCCTTCTTTTGGAAAACAAACCAGAAACTATGGACCAGTGGTTCTTGCTCTCAGTAATACGTGCCATTACATTTTTAAATGAGCTTCATCCTTTCCCTCACTCTATTGAAGTCTTGCCAATAAGGTTTCTTTTTTTAATTTTGCATTTCAATAGAACTAGCTTTATGTATGTATTTATTCACTTATTTTTGCCAATAAGTTTTTAACTTAAAAACTTTTCCCACTTACAGTTTAAACAATAATGGAGTTTTGTGGATATTTATAATAGTCTAACCTGAACTTACAATTAAAGATGAAGTAGACTGCTATAAGCAGAAGCCTGAATAAACAAATATCTCCCTTGCTAGAGATGTGTCCTATGCTTTACACCTAATCACCCAAATAATTTTTTTTTGAGACAGAGTTTCACTTAATCACCCTGAGGTTGAGTGCCATGCGTCATAGCTCACAGCAACCTCAAACTGTTGGGCCCAAGCAATCCTCTTATCTCAGCCTCCCAAATAGCTGAGACTACAGGTGCCTGAACAGTACCTTTTCTATTTTTCTTTTCCAGCTAACTTTTCCATTTTTAGTAGAGATGGGTCTCCCTTTGCTCAGGCTGGTGTAGAACTCCTGAGCTCAGGCAATCCACCCACCTCAGCTTCCAAAAGGGCTAGGATTACAGGGCTGGGGGTACCAGCCATACCAAAATACTTTAGATCCAACTTTGCTTAGAGAGCATTCAGTAAAGGATAAGCAGTAGCTTCTATGTTTGACCTACATTTGACTTTTACTTCCATCTTCTAGCAAAATAGGAAAGATGAGATTAGCCTACATGAGACCAGAATACAGATAACTCTGATCTGAGATCTCTGTTATAAGGCATCGGGCAAGATTCTATCAATTGCAAGTAACTATAAACTAACTCACACTAGCTTAAACAAAAAGAGAATTTATTACTTCACAGAATCAAAAGCTTCAGGGATGGCTGGTTACAGGGGTTCAGATAAGATATTCAAGATATTCAGGGGCTGGGCTCTGAAGCCTTCTGCCTTCCTCAGCCCTGTTTCCTCTGCCTTGGCTTCACTCTCAAGCAGGCTCTTTGCATATGGTAGTTGTGATAGTCAATTTTAAGTGTCAACTTGACTGGGACACAATGCCCAGATAGCTGATATGTCTGTGAAGGTACTTCTAGGAGAACTTGGCATTTGAATTGGTGAACCGAGTAAGAAAGCTCCTCCCTCCTCTACCATGGACGGGCATCATCCAATCACTTGAGGATCCAGATAGAGCAAAAAGGCAGAGGAAAGACAAATTTTCTCTGTCTTCTGAAGCTGGGACACTCATCTTCTCCTGCCCTTGGACATCAGAATTCCAGGTTCTCAGGCTTTTGGCTTGAGACTGAGCAGAAAAACCTGTCATGGGACTCCTAAGGTATCATAATTGTGTAACCCAGTTCCCAAATAAATCCCCTTGTGTCTATCCACCCTATTGACTGTGTTTCTCTGGAGAGTCCATGACTAATTCTCTGGTCTAACAGTTCTAGTCTTTCAGCATCCTATACCTGAGAATCTTAATGGAGAGTTCTAAGGAAGTGTTTGCACTGAGTCTCCTCGTCCTAGCTTGAGTTACTTTCTGTCCAGTAAAATAGAATACTCTACATGGCTGAAGATGGAGCCTGGACTAAACCCTGGAGTTGGGGAGCAGAGTCAATGCGACCTAAGACACACAGAATGAGAATGAGGAAGAGGAGTTCACCAAGGGAAAGAAAGGCAACAGAAGGCAGAACGAATTCCAAGAAGGAAAATCAAAACAGTGCTCACCGCCCGAGTGATGCCCATGACGAAGTCCAAAGAAAACGGAAAACGTGCTTTATGCTGCGGTATGTAGCAAACGCTCCTGCTAATGAATGAACAAACTCGCCATTGGCTGCTTCTTAGCATCGCCCTGATTTCCCAGTTGGCACCCTGTCGACTCTGGGAAGCAGTTGATTCTTCTCTCTTGGAATTTGGAAAGCATTAAAAACAAAAAATGTACTGGCTGCCAGGCATAGTGGCTGACACCTATAATCTCAGTAATGTGGAAGGCCAAAGTGGGAGGATCACTTGAAGCCAGGAGTTCAACACCAGCCAGGTCAATATAGTGAGACCTAAAATAAAAAAAATAGCCAGGTGTGGTGGTGCACAATTGTACCCCTAGCTCCTTGGGGGGCTAAGCCAGGAGGATTACTTTGCTTGATCTCAAGATCGTGAGGCTACAGTGGGCTATGATAATGCTACCGCACTCCAGCCTAGATAACAGAGTAAGACTCTGTCTCTAAATAAAATAAAGAAGTAAAAATAAAATGTAGTGGAAAGACGTAGGGTTAAGTAAGAACTTTCTATTGGTAAAGGTGAGTAGACCCTGGATTGGAATTACTATGTAAAGTTGTTAAGATTTTCCTACCATGAACTATCTAGAAAATAGGGCCACAGAACTTCCTCATCTCTTAAAAGCAAGTCTTGCCTTGATCTGTTAACTTTTTTTTTTTACATATACATGTGTTTATTTGGTTTCCACTTTTTGCCTTCACAAAATTAAAAAGACTTAAAATTTAATAACAATAACAATGTTTAAGATAAGGACTACAAACAAAAACCTCGTAAAGAATGAACGAAGAGGGCTTGGCGCCTATAGCTCAACCGGCTAAGGCGCCAGCCATGTACACCTAAGGTGGCGGGTTCAAATCCCCAGCCCAGACCCGCCAAACAACAATGACGGCTGCAACCAAAAAAATAGCCGGGTGTTGTGGCGGGTGCCTGTGGTCCCAGCTACTTGGGAGGCGGAGGCAGGAGACTCACTTGAGCCCAGGAGTTGGAGGTTGCTGTGAGCTGTAATGCCACGGCACTCTACCCAGGGGGACAGCTTGAG